>CM066032.1:42962134-43149545 GCA_033557465.1 Ichthyophis bannanicus | reverse complement strand
TGGTGCATTCGGGACTGGTAGTCTTTTATGTGAAAACTCTGTTTTCTTGCTTCTACCAGAAACTGACAGGTTGCTGTTCAGAGTCACATCATCTTTTCTATAGCTCCTACCTGAGCTATGATAGCTTCCTTATCACACGTCTCAACAAATAGGGGTGTCCTACATGAGTGGTGGGTTTACCCTAAACAAAGACATGGGGAGGGTGGCCTGCACAGAGCACAGGTGCACCTACTCTTGCCATCATGCTGGGCAAACTAGATGGAACCATGCTGGTCTTATCTGCCGTCATTTACTATGTTACTATGTTTGTGCATGTAGTGTGATTAGGTGCGCACTTGTGACTTTAGAATAGGCGTGCTCAGAGGAGCAGTTTGGATGGAATGCATATTTTATAAAATACGTGTGCACATGCATACTTCACACACTATCATTTACACAGAGTTGACCTTGTTATAACACCACTCAGGAAGCTGAAGCATTATTATGTGCCATCTGGGTAGAACATCTTTTGTCAAATTAGAGACCTGTTACATTTTCTGCATCTGAGTTTTGAAAACACTATACAAAACATTTAGGGCCTGATATTCAAAGGCATTTCTATGGTTTGCAGTGCTGTAAACTGTGTAAATGCCACTATACACCCCGATGCTAACTGCTTAGCATCGCGGTAGGCCGGGGCGTTCCAGAGGCAGAAACCTGGGGATAACAGTGCAGCAGCAATATTCAGTCACTGCCCGGTTATCCCTCAATGGTGAAAGTTAGGTGCTGTAAAAGCTGTCCTAACTTTCGCCGCCGGAGCTAACCGGGCAGCTGCTAAATATTGCCGCTGCACAGTTAGCTTCTGTGCCATGTGAGGCTGTGCGGCGATCCCGGATATTCAAGACTGGTGACCAGATTTAATATCCAGGGTTAAAGTTCGGCAGCAACAGCTATGCTCCTTAGAGGTGCACAGCCATCGCAAATGACTATCGGGCCCTTCAATTTTGGCATGCTGTGGAAAATCATAAGTCTCATTCTCCAGGACCAAGCAGGAAGTCAGTCCTCACATATGGGTGACATCGACATCGATGAAGCCCTTGCGGAGCATTTCCCCAGCTTTCCATGAAAGCCTTTGGGAATGCAGGCACGCATGCGCGGTTCCCTTCCCGCCTAAAGGTGCCATCTTACCTCAGTCTCTCGTTTTCCGTGAAGCCCGCCAAACGTGAGTCCTTGTCATCCCGGAAAATTGTTTGACTTTGTTGGCGATTCGCTGTTTTTTCGTCTCCGGTTCGACGTCGGTTCCCCTCCCACCGGGTTCGGTACACCGGTATCGAGCCCAATCTCCTTTTTTCGGTTTTTGCCCTTCGTGGCTGGCGTTCGCGCCCTTTTTTTCTTTCCCTGGAAGGACGGTCCTTCGACCTCGCGGGGACTCTTTTTTCCCCGATGGCTTCCAGTGGTTTAAGAAGTGTGATCGGTGCAAGAAACTGATGTCTCTCACCGACACATGACTGCTGCCTCCGGTGCCTCGGTCCTGATCACGACCCTAAGACATGTGGACCATGTGGAAAGATGTGTTCCAAGGCACTGCGTAGTCGACAGCACCAGAAAGGAAGGCTCTTTTTTGACTCAGCCTCCGGCCGGGCCCGGACCTCGTCTGAGGCCTTACTCGACATCTGAATGGACCTAGCAGCGGGCATGCTGCTGGCCAGCCTGTCTGGTCGCGATCTGCCCCCGACCCACCCGGGACATCGACTTCAAAGTTACACCCGGAGACCGAGCCGAACCTCGAGTCCATCGTGCTCTGGAGTCTACCTCGGTCGCGGTCGTCCCTCGTCCTCCCGTGTCGGGCCGAAGGCGTCGACGCCGGTGCCTCGCTTCGGTGCGGGTGCTCTCAGGGCCCCGCAAGGTTCGGAACCTGAAAAAAAAACCCCCACCTCCTCTTCGGGACGAGTCAGCTTGGGAGACGGAGGAACGAGGAGTCTCCTGATACCGTCCCACCTCCGACCTCCTGCGTCCCGTCGGACTCACCGCAGTCTGAGCCACCGAGCCTCCTGAGGATACTCCGTTCTCGGAGCGTTTTTCCTGTCCGATATGGCCACTGCCTTGGCTATTTCCGGCGGACCCCGAGGAGGAGCGAAAACGTCGAGTCTGAAGAGCTCGAGGCCCTACAGTATGTACTCTCCTCTCGAAGGAGGCCTTTAACTGTTCCGGTTCCTCCGATGCTGGAACGGCTCCTCTTCCGCTTGTGGAGGTCACCGGTGGCCGCGGCGCCGGGTGTATCCTCGCAGCAGTTCTAGTCTACTCGATCTATCGAGGTCCTTCCGAAGATCCCTGTGCTTTCAAAGGCGCAGCTACCACAACACCATTCCATGGTGGTGGAATCGACCATGCATCGCCTGCAAGTCATAGAATGCATTCTGCGGTGCCCCCTGGCAGGGAGGCCCGAACCTCGATGATCCATTTTTGGTAGAAAGTGCTTCCAGGGCTCGATGCCTTGCTATGCCGTGTCTCAGTCCTACCAACTGTACATGGGCATGTACTGGGGTGTGCGAGACCCTCTGGCCAAGGAGCTGGCCGGTTTCTCTGCTGGTCTCTCTCTTCGGGGAACCCTTGCAGAGTTCCAAGGTCCTTCTCCTAGGGGATCCGTGCATGCTTCCAAGTTTATGCTCCCGTGCTCTGTCCTTCGATGGCTTCGAGGCTGCTGGGCCCTGGTTAGTCGGGCATGCCGGTGCAAATCGCGGCTCGATGCCAGCCGCATGGCTCAAGTCATATCGGATTCGCGAGCCATGGGTTCAGGACAAGTTGTTCGATGTTCCCTTGCCGAGGTGATAACCTTGTTTTGGCAAGCCCATGACCGAGAAGGCCGCACAGCTCGAGACCAAGCACCTCACGAGGACAAGGCTGTCTATGCCCAGACTTCTGCCCCTTCTCACAAAAAGAAGTGCTCGGGTAAAAAGCCCTTTTGTCCGAGGAAGGGCATTGCCTACAAACCGTACCCGCCTATCATGCTGCCCAAGCTGCCTCCCCAGGGTCAGCACGCCAAGGCCATGGTTAATGGTCCCCGTAGGCATAGTTGACCCCCAAGCCTCCGGCCCCTGCTATCACTCCGCAGTGTGGGGGCTTTTGACTCCTTGACGTAGCCTCTCTCTCCACTGCTCTCCCAACCCTGCTCGCCTCGCCCTCTTAGCCCACCAGTGGCCCCTTATCGACCGGGGACAGTTGGGTGCTGGAGATAAGTCCACCATGGCTATGCCCTCCATTTCAACCAACTGCCTCCAACATATGTTCCAGGGGCGCCTCCAGGCCTCCCTGCACACAGATCTTCTCCTTCAGGAGCTCCAAGGTCTGTTGGTGGACAGGGCGGTGGAGCCTGTCCTCCCCACTTGCAAGGTCATGGGTTCTACCTCCAGGTATTTCCTGTTACCCAAAAGAACCGTTGGCCATCGACCTATTCTAGACCTCAGGAACCTCAACAAGATCCTAGAGAAAGGAAAGTTCAAGATGCTTACTCTTTGAACACTTCTGGCCTTCCTCCGGCATGGAGATTGGCTATGCTTCTTAGATCTAAAGGATGCGTACACTCCCATCCTCATTCAATCCAGACCACAGAAAGTACCTCAGGTTCATTGTGGGAGGAAACCATTATCAGTACAGAGTACTGCCTTTTGGCCTCACCTCCCTCCCAGGGTCTTTACCAAATGCCTGCAGTGGTGGCGGCCTACCTAAGAAATCAGGGAGTCTTTTGTCTTCCTCTATCTGGACGACTGGCTCAGATGTGCCATGAGGCCCGACAAGCCATCCTCAGAACTATTGCTCTTCTTCAAAGTTGGGGTTTGTAATAAACTTCGCAAAGTCCACTTTGCCTCCTCTCCCAGAACTTGGAGTTCATAGGGGCTAGATTGGACTCTCTGCTGGCAAAGGCATTCTTGCCAGAAGACAGAGCCCACAGACTGATAAACTTGGCAAACCAGGTTCTCAGCAGGTCAGGGTCTCCGCCAGACTCTGCTGCGGCTTCTGGGCCACATGGTCGCCCTCGACAGTACCTGTGACTCCCCCTGCCAGGCTCCATATGAGGCCTGCACAGTGGTGCCTTCGGACTCATTGGTCACAGGCCACAGTCTGCCTCAATAACAGGATAAGGGTATCTAACAACTTCTGCACTTCTTCGTTGGTGGCTACACCCACCCAATCTGCTGCAAGGGGTACCTTTTCAGCTGCCTGTGTTCACAGTATTATTGACCACAGCTGCCTCCCTGCAGGGCTGGGGAGCTCATTGTCTTGTCCAGTGCACCCAGTGCCTGTTTTCTCCCTTGGAAGCCGCACAGCAAATCAGTCTACTGGCACTCAGGGCTATTCGGTTAGCCCTCAAGACTTTTTTCTCCAATCCTGGCTCATTAGTCTGTCCTAGTTCAAACAGACAACCAGTTCGCCATGTTTTATGTCAACAAGCAGGGCGGCACTGGGTCCATGGCTCCTTTGTCATGAAGCACAGGACCTTTGCTTGTTTGCTCTCAGGCACAACATTCTCCTCAAGGCTGTGTATCTACCTGGCCAGGAAAACTAACCGGGCCGACAGGTTGATCAGGATCCTGCAGCCCCACGAGTGCAGCTCCTCCCACTTCCTGGTCAGCTGTTGTGGTGAGCAGACCTGTTCTGCAGAGCTCCTGTTAGGGAGAGTTTCTGCTTCCTTCCTGTGGCTGGATGGTCCGGGCCCTGGGCCACCTCCAGCAGGAGAGGCCCAGGCTCAGAGGCCTACCAGGCCTTGTAGGCCTCCTTTGGTGCAGACTACTGAGGATGCTGGGACCTGTCTTCAGCCTATAACCCCAGGAGGGGGCCTCCCCCAGGTAGGACTAACATATGGTTCAGGGAACAGGACCCCACTTGCCCCGAGGTTTGGGCCCTCTGTGCCCCCAGGGAGGAGGTCTCCTCTCTCCTCCTCCCCAGGCTGGTTAGGCAGGTAGAGGCTCCTGGGGAGGCCTTGGCAAGCCTGCCCCGTACGGTGCGTGTAGAGTGGGTTCCCCCCCTCCGCCTCGGGTCCTGGAGGAAGGCCAATCTACTCTCTTTCCAGTGAGGATGAGGACGGAGGGGGTTCGGGCCTGCCATCCTTCCAGAAACCAGCTAGGTCCCCAGAGGAGATTGGTGGTGGCAGTACTGCGGCTCCAGGGTCTCCAGAAGGAGGCGGCCCAGCTGGAAACTCCCCAGCTCTCCCACCTGTAGAGCCTGCAGGCCCCCCATTCCCGGTCAGGAGTGGTGGCCTATACCATCTATCGAAGCGGGGGTTAATTAAAGGCAGCGGGCCTTGAAGGCTAAACACTCCATGAAATCATCTATCTGAGAGCCAGGGTTGTGGGTCCCTGTCTGGAATGTGTAATCACAACTATGAAGAGATGGCAGTGTAGATCTGTAGTCCAGGGGAGACCCAACCGGGGTGGGTAATCGACGGTCCCGTTCTCTGTTGCCCCGTTTCAGGGTGAAGTTGAATTGGTGAAAGCTGGTGCCTGGGCGTTTGGGGGCGGGGTCTCCTGCCCACCTAGATTCTTTTGGAGCCAATGATGACAGCCCCGCCGACGACCACGATTGCAGACATCGATTTGCCTGGACTAATGATTGGGGCATGGTGAGCAGGGTGTCCCGAGGAGTTGATATCTTTCCCATCAGCAGGCCTTTCCCGTGCATTGTACCTGCTCTCCCCGACGACATCAGCGTTTGTGGTTGGTGGGGTGCCCCAAGATGTCCGCCAGGCAGTTCCCCCTTGCCGTCAGGTTCTTTCTCACCGGGTTGCCGGCCGATGCAAAGATTGCCCTGATGGAGGAGGTCTCTCTAAGCAGCGGCTTCCCCCAGCCGATCGACACTCCAAGATTAGCCGCACGCCAGGGGTGTAACGTCACTATTCCCCACGGTATTCCCGTAATTATGAATGCGAGCCGGGTATTCTGTCTTTGCCTTGCCGCAGGAGCAGCAAGCTAACGGCGGTCTGAGGAGGCTCTGCCTGGATTTCCGTCCCGCTTCGTCCTCACGCTGAAAAATGTCCTCGGGCGGTGGTGATTCGCAACTCTGGATCTCGATGCAGGCAGCAATCGGGATCTCAAGGCTCTGTGCTTGTTTTGACCGCCAGAGTTCATTCCCCTGCAGTGGGTACCCCGATTGTTTCAGTGGCGGTACTTGTGGTGGGGGGGCTGCTGTGAATAGCGACTCCCCTGTCTTGGCGGGGGGGCTCTTCCCCTTGCTCCATGACGGCTGCAGGATGGCGCCGCCCATCTTTTTCAGAGGTGGCTGTCTGGCACTACGGGAGGGGTGCATGACAAGGGAAGTGAGCGGGGTAGGGGCGGCTGTTTGTTTTTCTGGCAAGTCCCCTGAGGGGAGTCCAAGAGCAGGGAACAGAATGTTTCTTCTTGTCTTCTGTGTCATCGTAGCGGGATTAACAGGGCGCCTGCAGTTCCTCCGCCATGTGTGCTGATTAAGGGGGCCTGGCTCGCCGAGGGGGCGTCCGCCCTTCCTGCTGGAGCCTTGGCTACCGGCCAGGTGTTCTTGGGACCATGTGCCACGTCTGGCTACCGACAACCAGGTAGGACCTGAAAGTGAACAAGGGGCAAGGGGGGTGTAGGTGTGGGTGATGTTCTGGGTGGGGGATCTGCCCTGTTTGTCTCGGCAGGTCCCCTGCCTTGTTGTCGGTAGCCATTAAGGGGTTGGTAAGCGGAACCGGGTGGGTTATAGAGGGAAGGGCGGATGGAAGGAAAGGGGGGAGCGGACGACTGGTCATATAGTGGGGAAGGAGGGAGTGGCTGATTTGGAACGAGGGAAGGAGTTGTCCTCAGTAGGGTCAGGGGGGGCGGTGGTCCCCCTGGATCCCGGGAATCAAGGGGAGCGGTGTCCGTCCCCGGAAGTGGTGGCCGAGACACAGGAGCCGTGCGCTGGGTCGGGACCGCGGGCTGGAGGTTTGGGGGCGCCTTCCGGTCCTCTGGGTGTCACCGAGAACCAGGTTTGTGATGCCCTGCGATTAGCCTTGGAGACCCCGACGGGCCCTCCTGGGGCCTTTGCTGCCTTTCAGCAGATGGAGGTGGTGGCAGGGGGTGATCCAGGGGTTCTCCCGGTGGCACCCAGGGATCCGGAAGGATTAGCATTCCAGATTCGGTTTTGGCAGAGATGATCTTGCCCAGTTCTCAGGTCGCCCCATGTGCGGAGATTGTGGATCCTGCAGATCAGCAGCAGGATCCCCTGCAGGTAGCAGCAGGGGAAGGCCAAGGTAGGCAGGGGATGGGAGCTGGGGGGTCGGCCCCCCCCCCCCCCCCCCCGTACCTTTGCGGAGGCTCTGAGGGGGTCGGGCACCACTCCGGGGAAGTCGGGTGAAGGTGGGGGGAGGGGGAACTCCCAGGGGAATGGTCCCGCAGGAGGGGGAGGAGGTGGGGGAGGGTTCCAAAGAGGGGGAGGGGGGGAGGTCCGACGGCGCAACGTGGCGCAGATCCGATGGGCTGGGGAGGGGTCCCCTCCAGGAAGGGATCTGGTCTTGAGGATGGTGCTTGGGATGTGGTTTCTCCCAGGTGATGTCTACGCCTTTATCCTCATGAACAACACCATTGAATATGATGTTATTTTAATGCTGATACGGGGGCTGTAGATTTTCTGGGAACTATACAAGAAGCATATGGGGCAGGGAGGGTGGGCTGACTTTCGTGTTGTGCCTATCTCTCGCCAGGGGACGGTACCTGTGACCATCCTATCCAGGAATGAGTCGCTCCCAGGGCAGGACATCCAGTTTTGGTTGTCGCGCCATGCGGTGCTCCTCGCACCCCTGGTTAAGGGCGCTGGGCCCCTAGGGGTGTGGGACGGGTCGTGTAAGGGCAGGATCCGTTTGCGTGAGGTGGGAAACGTGGTGCAGCACGTGCCCTCGGCCGGTTTTCTCGGTCGGGATCGCATCTTGTGCTATTACCCCGGGCAACCCCGCGAGTGTCAACCGCTGTGGCTCATTTCGCCATTTGAGCATGAACTGTCCCGAGCAGGTCTGCACCCGTTGTGGTGGACGGGGTCACGCCTCGGCCGGGTTGTCTGCTAATTCGGTGTAACCTTTGCGGGAGTTGGGCCACCCCTTCGCCCGCTGCCCCTCCGCGTCACACAATGGACCAGGGGGGGATGCCATCACTCCACCTCGGGCTTCTGTGCGGGAGGAGGTTGTGGAGGCCCCTCTCCCTCAGGAGGAGTCCGAGGGCCCTAGGGTAGAGGAGTCCATCGAGCCGAGGGGCCACCAGGGGGAGGGGATTCGGGTAGGAAGGAGGAGAGGGTTGATGTGGTGGAGGTTAATGTATCACGACAGGATAGTGGGTTGAGGGTGGTGCCACCTGAGGAATGGACTACGGTCCCTTCCAAGGGTGGCAAGTCCAAAAGGAAGAAACGGGAGACATCCCCGTTGCCGGATGCAGAGCCGTGTTGGACATCAACCGTTTCGTCTTTTTGGCTGCTGATGCGGCTGAGGCGGATGAGGGCTTGCCTGTGGAGGCAGGGCTTCCTGTGCGGCGCTCGGAGCGGTTAGCGGCGGGGGCGGCCCCTCTTCCTCAGCGGCGACCTTCAAAGATGCCGAAGGCGCGCCGCAGTCAGGGTCCTCCAATCAAGGGGGATACTGGCACCCGACGGGTGAGGGAGGATGGGTTTGTACCTCCGCAGTTGGGTTGGGGGCCTTCGCAGAGCCCCCTGCTGACCCGGCCCGCCCTGGCCTCCCCCGCGGGGGTGGGCACTGTCGTATTGTCTCAGTCTTTGTCCGGGGAGGGGGGGCTGCACAGGTGGTGGACCCCACGGAGGAGGTCATTCCTCCGACCCTGACCCGTTTGTACCTCCTCCTCCGGTGGGGGCTGGGCCTGCCCTCGCGACAGCTTTGCCTGGTGGTCCCGGGGGCGCCAGCACCTCCTGGGGTGACAGGGTCGAGCGGGAGGAGGAGGAGATCCTCGAGGTGGTCGACGTGGACCAGGAGGAGTTGTTCCAGCTCGCGGGCTTGTCCTGCAAGCGGGATTCTGGGGATCCCGGGGTTGGTGAGAAGAGGAGGAAAGGGTCACTGCACTCGAAATAGGCATGGCGTGCACTCCTGCGTTCTCGTGCGCCACCATCAACGTGGCCAGCATTTTCTCAGACCAGGCGCGGGCTATGGCCTATGATTTTCTTTCTACGAGTGGGCTGGATGTCATCTTCTTGCAGGAGACCAGGCTCACCTCGCTCGCTAGCCTTCATCGGGCGAAGCGAGAGTGGAGGTGGGGCCCTTCGTACTGGTCACTTGCGGCACAGCCCTACGCAGGAGTAGCGGTTTTGTTCACGTCTAACCGATTTCAGGTGCAGTACGTGTGGGAACTGGAGCAGGGCCGGTGTCTGCTCTTAGACGGCTACTGTGGGCCTCATCGGTTTCGTTTCGTGGTGGTCTATGGCCCCCAGTCTAAGTTGGCACGGAAGACCCTGTTTGGGGTCATCCGCCCCTACCTACACACCTCCCGTTTGGTGGTCCTCACCGGGGATTTCAACACCACCACCTTTTTGCAAGACCGAGGGGGGGAGCGTTGCCCACCTAGTTACGAGGGCCTCTTTTTGGCCGAGATGACCCGGACGGCTGACCTGGTGGATGTTTTCCACCGGGCCTTTCCACGGTCGCCGGGTTTCACCTACTACCATGGGACCTGCAGGAGTCGTATCGATCGGATATATGTGAGTGCCCGGGTGGAGTGTTTCCCCTCCGCAGTTGCAGGCGGTTGACTTTTCGGACCACCGCGTCCTCTCCGTGTCCTTCCTGGCTAACCACGAGGAGCTTAGCAGGGGTCCTGGCCTGTGGCGACTGAATGTGCAGTTGTTGGCAACATCAGAGGTGGTCCAGGAGTTCTTGGCCTTTCTCGCAGACCAGGAGACCCTGTTGGGTGTTTTTCCTTCCCGTGGCGCGTGGTGGGATGAGGTGAAGACGCGTGCCCGACAACTCTTCCGTTCCAGGGGTACCTCCATGGCTCGATCCCGCTACCTCACCTACACTGTCCTCCGGAGGTCGCTGCATCGTTTGGTATCCCGAGGGGCAGCGCGGGAGGAGGTTGAAGAGGTGCGCGTCCAGCTCCGTGGCCTGCTTTACGATTGCCATGCCTCCCTATGCTTCGAGGGGGCGGCCGGTGGGGTCGCCACTCCAGACCCTTTCCTGACTTGCAGGGAGAGGGTTCGGCGTCGGGAGGTCATGGCCCTGCGGGGCGAGGACGGTACCATTCATACCTCCCAGGAGGACCTTTTGCGGATGGTGGGGGAATACTTCTCGGACCTGTTTGGGGATCGCCCCGTGGACCTCACCCATATCCGAGAGTACCTGGGCCTTCCCCCGGTGTATTTGGCTGTGGTCCAGGCACAGGTTGATGCACTCGCTGCACCGATTCAGCAGGTGGAGGTGGAGAGGGCGATTCGTGCCATGCCGTTGGGGAAGGTGCCTGGGCGCGATGGGCTCCCGGTGGAGTTCTATCGCACGTTCATCGCCCAGCTGGCCCCCTTCCTGACCTCCCTATTTCAGGAGATCATGGACACGGGGTCTCTCCCGCGGTCATTTCGTGAGTCTGTCCTGCTACTGCTCTCCAAGGGGAAGGACGATAGCTCCTTGGACTTCTGGCGGCCGCTCTCTCTTCTGAACGCAGACCGGAAGATCCTGGCCAAGTGTTTGGCCAACCGACTGGTGGAGGTGTCGGGCGATTTGCTGTCCCCTTCCCAGTATTGTTCCGTTCGGGGGAGAGGGGTTCTGGACGCTGTCGCCACAGTCCGGGAGATGGTGGAAAGAGGCCGGTCGCTCCAACGGGACCACTGGTTGGTCTCCTTGGATCAGTCCAAGGCCTTCGATCGAGTCAGTCACCGGTACCTGTGGGTGGTGCTCCAGCACTTCGGCCTCCCCGCAGGTTTCCTCTTCGTCGTGCAGGCGCTGTACCGAGGGGGGGTGAGCTTCCCGTTTATTAACGGGTGGCTCGGACGGCCATTTGGTGTCGCCTCGGGGGTGCGGCAGGGGTGCCCTTTGAGCCCCCTGCTGTATGTTTTCTCCCTCGACCCCTTCCTCCGGAGATTGTCCTCAGGTGGGTTACGGGGCCTGGAGGCGCCTGGTGCGTCCCCGGTGACCGTAGTTGCCTACGCTGACGACATCTCAGTTTATGTGGACGGCACTGAAGGGGTAGAGGCCCTGCGGGAGGCCGTGGAGGAGTACTCGGGGGTAGCCCACTCTGTTGTCAACCACAGCAAGTGCCAGATGGTGTGGTTGGGCCCCTCGGAGGCCTCCCTGCCTTCCTGCGCCCCCTTTCCTCCTCCCGTGGGGGAGGTCCGCGTTTTGGGCCTCGTCTTCGGGTCGGAGGACTGTGCGGAGTCCAATTGGGACCGTTGTCTCGAGACTGCACGGTGTCGGGTGCTGCGGTGGAGGGGTGGAGGTGTACGTACGAGGAGAAGATCAAACTCCTCGGGACGTTTCTGCTTCCTCTCTTTCTGCACGTAGCCACGGTCTTCGTCCTTCCGTTGTCCCGTCAGGCGTCTGTCTGTGCCGTCTTTTTCTGTTTTCTGTGGGGTAACCGCTTGAACCCTGTCCAGCGCAACATCGTCTGCCTGGATCGGGCAGAGGGTGGTTTGGGTATGTTGCACCCCCTTGTTTTCCTGTCAGTCTTGTCTATGGCGTTTCACTTAGGTAGGATGAGGGAAGGGGGTGGGGTTTGGTGGGTGGCCTCCTATCGGGAATGGTTCTCCCGCTTCTGGGAGCAGTGGGAGGGGGCGTCCTCGGTCCCACGTGTGCGCCGGAGAGGGGAACAGGCCCCATCGTACGTATTTGTGATGGTGGGGCTCATTCGGCGGTGGGGGGTGACCGACCCGCTCGCCCAGTCCTTGGGGCGAAAAGGATTATACCGGATGGTACTCACCTCTCACTATCAACCACGGTGGGCCCTGCGGGACTGTCCGGCGGATGTGATGCCAGCGGGGCCTTCGGCTGTTGAACTCCCCTCGGCTACCGAAGAAGGTTCAGGATGTAGCCTGGTTGTCTTTCCACGGGCGTTTGTACGTGAGGGACAACCTCAAGTACAGGTCACAGGCCGAGAGGGTCTGTCCGAGGGCCGGGTGTGAGGGGCAGGCGGAGACCATGGACCATTTCCTCCGGCAGTGCCCCTTTAACGTGGAGGCCTGCCGGTTTGGTGTCCGCTGCTCTTCACCTGCGCGACCTTTCCCTCCTCACGTATGCGGAGTGGGTGTACGGGGCCTGGTCCTTTCCTCTAAGGCAGGACTCCGGGACCCTCTACCTCATCACGGCTGTAGTGCGCTATCACCTGTGGCAAGCGCGCTGTCATGTCTCGACCCGGGGGTTGGTCCTGCCCCTCGATGAGGTGGTGCGGGACATTTTGGAGGAAGTGTCCAGCATGGCGCAACGTGAAAGGCGGGTGGTGGAAGCCCATCGTTGGGAGCGTCTGTGGCGTCACCTCACCCTCCGCCCCCCGTGAGGGGGAGGGGTTCCCTGGGGTTATCGTCCCTGTAGGGCTCTGAGGTTTGTTTTTGTTTCACTAGGGGAGGGTGTGGCAGGAGGGGTTGGGTTTTCCTCCCTGGGGTTTATTTCTGAGTATGACTTTGGGGTTGTTTTCTCCCGGGGGGGGGGGGGGGGCGGAGAGCTGGTGCTGCTTCAGGGGTGAGACCACTTGTCCGCTCTCCCTTTCCTCTTCGAGGGGGCTGGCCCAATTGTTGTTGTTGTTAGTGGTTTTGTATGTCCTTTTTGTGTCCTGGGCATCCCGCTCCGCTGGCTGATCGCAGGGCAGCACAGGGGTTATGTTATTTTTGCTTTGTTTTTAGCCTTTGATTTGTATGATTAGTTATACTTTGTTTTGGTGGGATTATGTTGGGGATGGGCTTAAGATGCCCTTATGTTTCTGTTTGGGGGGTGGGGGTAGGGAGGCTGGTTTTTGATGTGTTGGGTTCTGTGGGATGGATGGGGAGGGGGCAGGGATTGGGGTGGAGGGAGGGGGAGCTGCTGCTCCCGCTGCAGGGGGAGGGATGGGGACAGGGGACTCTGTCTTTGAGGGGGTTGGGGGGGGGGAGTCTGGCAGTTCCCACACACTGGAGGACTGCATGAACATTTGGACTGGTGGGGACTGTTGTGTGGGGGAGGGGTTCAGGGATTGCAAGACGGACAATGTGTGGACTGCTTTGGGGTGTTCTTGCAGGGAGGGGTTGGGTCGGGCAGGGACAATGGACCGAGGGGGGGAGGGGACATGGACATTGTCAGAGACGTCTGTGGGTTGTTGTTGGGAGGAGGGGCACGTGTGTTGATTGCTGGGTTTGGTGGTGGGTTTTGGGGAGGTGGGTCACGGGGGGGTTGTGATATTTGTTTTGTGATATGTCGGGGGGGGGTTTGGGGGGGTGTGGGACTTGGTTGGGGTGATTGTTTCTGCTTTTTGTATGTATTTTGTTGCTTGTTTAATAAACTCAAAATTTCCATCCTTTGGTGGTTCAGAAGATTTTCCTGAAATGGGGACTTCCATCCATAGACCTGTTTGCCAGTCCTCTGAACAAACAGCTGCCAAAGTTCTGCTCCAGGCAACCGCATCCTCTGCAGATAGCAGCAGATGCTTTTCTGATTCCATGGTCTCAGGGCCTTCTGTATGCATTTCCTCCCACGCCCTTTGTGGCCCGAACCCTGTTCAAGATTCTTCAGGACAAGGCCTTGGTCCTGCTGGTGGCTCCCAGGTGGCCGAGACAGCCTTGGTTTCCACTTCTGCTTCAGCTGGCAGTGGATCCCCCACTGCCTCTGGGGTGGCAACCCGACCTTCTCTCTCAGGATCAGGGTTCCCTTCTGCACCCCAATCTCAAAGCTCTCAATTTGATGGCCTGGAGGCTGCAAGGGTAGTTTTGGCTCCCTGGGGCCTACCTCAGGAAGTTGAGGAGGTTGTCCTAGCCTCTAGGAAACAGTCCACTAGGAAAACCTATGCTCTCAAATGTAAAAGGTTTTCTGTGTGGTGTCAGCTACGTACAGAGGATCCTTTCTCCTCTACTGTACCAATAGTGCTTCAGTATTTACTGCACTTATCAAATCAGGGACTTAAGTCCAATTCTGTTCGGGTCCACCTCTCAGCTCTAGCAGCTCACCACTCACTGGTGGAAGGACATTCTCTGTCGGTTCACCCTTTGGTGTCCCGGTTTCTCAGAGGCTTGCTTTTGCTCAAGCCTCCAATCCATCGTCCTGCTCCTGAGTGGGAGTTGAATGTGGTCTTGCAGCAGCTGACTCACCCAACTTTTGAGCCGATGGCTACTTGCCCTCTACTCTTCCTGTCCTGGAAGACACTCTTCTTGATAGCCCTAACCTCGGACAGGCGAGTGAGTGAGCTGCAGGCCCTGGTCTGTGACAGGCCTTACACCATATTCTATAGGAACAGGGTAGTCCTTAGGACTCATCCAAAGTTCCTCCCAAAAGTTGTCTCCTCCTTCCACCTTAATCAAGAGGTGGTTCTTCCAACATTCTTCCCTAGGCCTCATGCAAGCCAGGCTGAAGCAGTCCTGCATACCCTGGACTGTAGGAGGGCCTTATCCTTCTACCTTGACCCTACGCAGGGGCATAGAAGGGCAACTCAGCTCTTCGTATCTTTTGACCCTAATAATTTGGGGTTGGCTGTGTCCAAGCGTACCTTGTCCACCTGGGTGGCTGACTGTATCACCGGGGCTTACAGGGCGGCTGACCTTCCTTTGCAGGGTCGAGTTACGGCCCATCGTGTCATGGCAATGGTTGCCTCAGTGGCTCATCTCCGCTCTTTACTGTTGGTAGACATCTGCAGGGCTGCAGCTTGGTCCTCAAGCCAGACGTTTGCGGCCCATTACTGTCTGGAGAGGGCGTCCCGTACGGACAGTGCTTTTGGCCAGGCAGTACTCCGGAATCTCTTTGAGGTTTAGGCATCTCCAGCCCTCCGTTGGGCTACCGGTGGAGGTTCTGTCAGTGAAAAGCCTTTCTTTGATGCTGGGACTAGAGGGAGTTCTCTTGTTCAGCCTGGGTTCCTTGGTAGCCCAGAGCTAGGGAGTCACCCATATGTGAGGACTGACTTCCTGCTTGGTCCTGGAGAAAGAGTAGTTACTCACCTGTAACAGGTGTTCTCCAGGAGCAGCAGGGATCAGTCCTCACAACCCTCCCTCCTCCCCTGGGAGTTGCAGTTGTACATAGTTTATTTTTCCATTTTTTGTGCTGTTTTTTAGCTATGTCATTTGACTTAGCAAGATGGCACCTTTAGGCTGGAAGGGAGCTGCGCATGCGTGCCTGCTTTCCCAAAGGCTTTCTTGGAAAGCTGGGGAAATGCTCCGCAAGGACTCCATCGACGTCGATGACACCCATATGTGAGGACTGATTCCTGCTGCTCCTGGAGAACACCTGTTACAGGTGAGTAACTACTCTATTTATGTTGCTTCTGCGTGTCCCTGGCAACATGCAGAAAAAGCAATATTTTTTCCCTTAAAATGGATTAGCTCTTTTTTTATAATATAACTTAAGAAGCCACCCTCTATCAGAGGACAAAACCAAAGTTACAAGCAACGTGGAAACCAGCACTTCTTCCTTGGGGGTTTGGAGAAAGTCTGAGACATTAAGAAAATCCATTTCCAGAGTCCCTATAGGTGTTTTACCGTCCTTTTTACCCAATGGTAAGTAATATGCTTTTGTAGCAGGTGGTAACAAATCATGAAGTACTGATAGCAATTCCTGGAGATATTTCTTAAAAAGATTAAGAGGAGCCACCCCAGCAACCATCGGAAAATTCAACAAACGTATATTAGAGGACCGAGCAGCATTCTCCAAGTCTCTAACTTCGCCCGAAGGGCAGTATTATCCTTAACCAAAGAAAAGGTTAAATCAGAAACCTGAGTAAGCTTCTGATCAGTAGCATCTAACTTGACATGTGTTTTCACCATATCATTATCTAGCTTAGATACACTCTCCTCAAGAGAAGAAATTTTCATAGAAGAAAGAGCCAACTGTTGACCAACTACCTTAGATAGTTGTGAAATCATGTCCCAAATGTTATCAAGGGTCACAGAAGCAGGACGAGGTATATCCAAAGGAAGTGGAGGTGCAGCAACTACCACCGAGACATTCTTCGATTCAGCTGCACTACTCACTCCTTGTGTAATAGCACTACCCGATGTAATCTGTGCCTCTCCTGGCAGAACAGCCAAGGAAACACCTGACTGACCTCCGATAATTTCCTCCAGCGAGTCCCGCTCGAAAGCCACAGCAGCACCTGCATCTGGTGAGTCCGCAGCCCCACTTGTCGGGGATAGCACTGAAGAACCCGGAAGGACTGGGGGGATAAGCCCATTTGGGGGGAGAGAAACAGCCAAGGCGGAGGACGCTGAAGTCTCCTCCACCGGCGCCTCCAAGCCACTCGTATCACCCGGATCTGGTTCTCAGTAAGCCGAACAAAGCGGTCCATAGGCCCCACACTGGCAGATGTGGGCTCCGTGGGAAAAGCTCTGGGTTTGCCTTTACGCTTAGGCATCTCGGCTCAAATCCTCACAACCGCCATCTTGCAATTAGCCACTCCCCCCCTCATGAAATGTTTTATATAGTGACAGATTTTTGTTTTTGCCCCTTTGGGGTCCTCTCTTTATCTAGTTTTCACCATCTGTCGTTGGCAGCCCCTGTGCCATGGCTTTCATTTTTTGTAAATTTGTCCTTTTTTTTTTTTTCCTTTCTTGTTCTCCCATGGCTGGCACTATCGAGCTGTTTGACCTTGCCACGGACATGTACCCAAACATATCCCAGAAGCCAACAAGCGGGTTTTAAAAAGTGCACCAAGTGTGCCCAAACCATCTCTGTCATGGACTGGCACAACTGGTACCTTCAATGCCTGGGTCCCAACCACCAGCCCACCTCTTGTAACATCTGCTTGTAGGTGACAAGAAGGGGCCTGAAGGGTCAGAAGAAGCAGCGGGATTTCCTCTTTGGGCCGATGAATTATGCCTCTTCGACTCCGGTATGAACCCCACTGTCCTCAGGCACTGCAGAGGCATTGACATTAAGAGGAGTCCAAACAAACTCAGAGCCGCAGGGCCACGGTGCCCCAGAGCAAAGATTCTCTTTTGACTTTTGCCCGGAATCGACTTCATCAACCCCGTCGTCATCGAAGGGAGCTTCTGAGCACCAAGCCAAGGTCCACGTGCACTGATGTTGGAGCCCTTTCCGACACACCTTGGAGAGCAATTGCTGGGAGTGGCCAATAAAATACTGCAACAAGAGGAATAATCATCCAGAGTACCGGAGGGGCATCGGGAATTCCCTGATGTCCCCGCCATCATAGTTTCCCTACAGGGACACTGGAGCCAGTAGCTGAAGTTGTAATTCTGGCCCCGATGCCTTTGGAGATGGCAGTCTTGGAGGAACACATTTGAGCCCTTAAGGCCTATATGGCAGCAGTGTTGGCCGTGCAACCGGCAGGCCTCTCGGTGCCTAGGACATCGCCTCCGCAGGCAGTGCAGCTGACCCTCGACACCCATGCACTGCCCGCCGATGCAGGTGTATCAGGCCAGCGTTCGGAATAGACATCTCCCTATCGAGCATATTAGGGTCCAATGCCTGGGTGAGGTCACGGATGCACTCAATACACCATCAGTCTCAGAGGTGCTCTTCCTCTCCTCACAGCCAGAGTCGATGCCAGGAGGAGGCCCGACATTACTTTGTATTCCTCTCAGAGTCAGACTCTGATGGCTGGGAGAACAAGGTGGAATCTGAGGTGCCCAGAAACAGATTTCCCAAACTCCCCTCTGACCCCTCTCTTCCTTACAAGTGGGGAAAGTTATTCCTGGAGGATATGTCCTTCCAGGACTTCATACGGGATATGGCCAAGGCCATTCCCTTCTCCCTGGAGTCAGAGGATGAGCCCAGGGCAGAGGAACTGGAGATACTCCAGTATCCTTCGGTCCCCAAGGAGGCTATGACTGTGTTGGTGCACCAGATCCTGCAGAGTGAGCAAATGAGGATGTGGAAGAACCCTCTCTCAGTACCAGCGGTCAGCAAGTGGCTGGACCCTATCTATCATGTTAGAAGGCCTCAGTTTGAGAAGCCTCAAGTCTCAAGTCCCACACAACTCTATGATATGGAGTTGGCAATGAAAAGGATAAAGAGCAGCAAGATGCACTTCTCGTTGCCCCCGGGTAGGGAGGCGAGAACCTTGGACTCCTTTGGCAGGTGGTGCTTCCAGAGCACCATGCTGGTGGCCAAGGTCCTTTCTTACTAGTTGTACATGGGCATGTTCCTCAAGGATATCATGTGAGCTCTGGTTTGCTCCTTCCCCCATGAGAGCCTGGATGCCTTCTGCGCCCCGGTGGACCACAACAAGAACTGTTCCAAGTTCACGGTCCAGGCGATTTCTGACACCTTTGAGTCAGCCTCCAGGGCCATGGCAGTGGACATTAGAACCCGCCACCTTGCCTAGAATCAGTCCTCGAACCTGGGTCCAGGATAGGCTGGTTGGCATGTCATCCTGGAGCGAGAGTCTCTTTGGGAAGCAGGTGGAGACTAAAGCTGGTGAGATTGAGATGCAGCATGTCACCCTCACCAGGCTTTCGAGGAAAATGGCCATTCCTTTTCATAAGAAGTACCAGGTCAAGAAGACCTACTTACAGCATATGTGCAGTTACTCCAGAGCATAGCCAATCTGCAAGTCTCCACAGGGACAGCCCTCCAGTGGGGGAGCAGCTCATCCTGTTCATCCACAGGTGGCCTCTCATTACCTCAGATGTGTGGGTGCTTCAAATAGTCCAAAGTAGTTATATGCTGCACTTTTCTAAGCTGCTGCTCTCTCCCCCCCCCCCCCTTCCCCCGGGAGCTTTCGCCTAGACTCGCATCTCAGTCTGCTATGGGGAGAGCTCTCTGCCCTGCTCACAGACTTCACTATCAATCCTGTATGTCCAGCTCAGGTCCAGTGGGGGTGGGCTGAAACCCCAAGAAAATAGGGGGTTTCAGTCCATCTTGGACCTCCAAGACCTCAAAACCTACCTCGTGCAAGAAAAGTTCAAGATGGTCTTGTGGGGGACCCTGCTCCTGTACCTCCTAAAAGATGATTGCCTTTCCTTCCTGGATCTTAAGGATGTATATACACACATTCTGATTGATCTCACTCACAAAAAATACCTCAGCTTTGTCCTGTGGGATCGGCATTTCCAGTACCAGGTCCTTCCCTTTGGATTGGCATCAGTGCCCCCACTCTTCCCAGTGTCTTGTGGTGGTGGCCACTTACCTGTGGACTCTGGGTGTATTTGTCCTCCCCTACTTGGACGACTGGCTCATAAAGAGCTCCACTCCGGACGAGTCCATCAGTCAGCACAGCTGACCATCCAGGTGCTCAACAGCTGGAGTTCATAGAAGCCCTCCTGGACAGCACTCGGGCTTTCTTCCAATGGATCGCCTGCAGAGACTGACGGCCGTGGTCCACGATACCCAGCAGTGGTGTCAGGTTTTGGCCCGGAGGATGCTGAAAGTGCTTGGTCATATGGCCTTGACTGTCCATATCACTCCCCTGACCACGTATGTCAATAAGACAAGCTCAATGGACTGCACAGTGGAAGCTAGCCCTTGGCTACCTCCAGGACCAAGTGGCAGTCACCATGCTTCAGGTCTGGTCCCTGCATTGGTGGTTGGAGCCACAGAACTTGTTCAGGGGTCTTCCTTTTCAGGCGTCACCCTCAACCCCCAGAGTACGCTGACAATGGATATGTCCAAGCTCAGCTGGGGGGGGGGGGGGGCTCATCTGGATGGCCTGCGCATGCAGGGCCTGTGGTCTGAGCAGGAAAGCCGGCACCAGATCAATTTCTTAGAATTCTGAACCAATACAAATGCCTTTGAGTATTCCAGGTTCCTTTGGCCAACCAATCTCTGCTTATTGAAATGGACAACCAGGTGGCGATCTATTATGTCAACAATCAGGGTGGCACAGGGTCATACCTCCAATGCTGTAACATGCTGGGCTTGTGGAAGTTAGCCATCGCTCACGAGATGGAGCTGAGAGCTACCTATCTGCCTAGGTAATTCTCCAGCCACATGTGTGGACCCTCAATGACGAGGTTGTGGGGCAGATCTTTAGGGAGTAGAGTATACCTGCTGTAGATCTCTTTGCCACCCCACGCAATGCCCAGGTGGGTCAGTTCTGCTTCAGGGTATCATGTCCAGCAGCTGCTGGCTGGCTTCAGATGCCTTCATACACTGGGGAGCAGGCTTGCTATTTGCTTTTCCTCCTATTCCACTTGTGGCGAACACCTTGCTGAAGCTGAAGACCGACAGGTGCATGATGATTCACCTCGTATTGGCCCTGGCAGTCATGGTTCCCTTTGCTGCTCCAGTTCTCCTGGAGGGCTCTATGGCAGGGCTTTGCCCTAGATCTCATTTCTCATGAGAACAGGACCTTGTTGCATTCCAAAATCCGGTCCTTGGCCCTCATGGTGTGGATGTTGAGTGGGTAGTCCTCTCGGAGCTCAACCTGCCTGAGAATGTTATGGAAGTCCTTCTACGCAAAGGTCTTATGCATTTAAGTGGTGGAGGTTCTCCTCCTGGTGCGCAGACTGGACCCTGGATCCCTTCTCCTGTGCCATGGACAGGTTGCTAGACTACCTTCTGCACCTCTTGGACTCAAGTCTCAAGTCCAATTCTGTTAGAATCCACCTGAGCATGATTGGGGCCTACCATCACGGCTTGGGGGTAAGCCCATCTTGGCTCACCCTTGTTGGTTTGCTTCATGTGCGGTTTGCTCTTTTCTAAACCTCCGGTCAAGCCAGTGGCTTGGGGACCTTAATGTGGTTCTGGTACAGCTCTTGTTGGCTTCCTTTGAACCACTTGCTTCCTGCCCTCTGAAGTTCCTGACCTATAAGGTCTTGTTCCTGGTGGTGGTCGCTTCGGTATGCCATGTCAGTGCAATCCAGGCCTTGCTGGCTCACCCGCTGTACACCAGATTCCACCATACTAGGGTTGTCTTGTGCGCACATCCGCATTTCCTGCCAAAGATGGTCACTGCATTCCACCTCAGTCAATCATTTGTTCTGCTGACTTTATTCCCCAGGCCTCACTGCCAATAGAGGAGAGGTGGTGCTGCACATGTTGGACTGCAAGCGTGCCTTTGGCATTCCAACTCGATCGGATGCAGGCCTACCTTAAGTCCACCAAGCTGTTGTCTCTGTTGACTCTAACAAGCTGGAGGCTGCCATCTCCAAAAGCACTCTGTCAATTTGACTAGCAGACTGCATCTCTTTCGCTTATGCGTCCAACACAGAGCAAAGAGCCACGTCAGATGAGGCACACAGTCAGGACACAGGCTGTGTTTCGTTTAAAAACTTCCTCAGGGGTAAGGCAAACTGGGGTCAGGAAAATAAAAACAAACAAATCATCATAAATAACATGAATAAATATCATAAAACATAATATTACTCAATAATAAAAACAAAATAAAAAACAAGTACATAAGAACATAAGATATGCCATACTGGGTCAGATCAAGGTCCATCAAGCCCAGTATTCTGTTTCCAACAGTTTCCAATCTAGGTTATATGTACCTAGCAGTTTCCCCAAGGGACACAGGTTCCACAATGCTTGTATTGGTTCAAGCATTGATATCCTGGGTCCCTTCTTAATAATGGTTTATGGACCTTTCCTCCAGGAACTTGTCCAAACCTTTTTTAAACCCAGCTACACTAACAGCCTTTACTACATCCTCCGGTAACAAATTACAGAGTTTGATTACACGTTGAGTGAAAAAATATTTTCTTTTATTAGTCTTAAATAGTTTACCCTGTAGCTTCATTGCATGTCCCCTAGTCTTTCTATATTCTGATAAGGTAAATAATCGATCTACGTTTACCCGTTCCACTCCATTCATTAATTTATAGACTTCTATCATATCTCCCCTCAGCCGTCTCTTTTCCAGGTTAAAGAGCCCTAACCTTTTTAGCCTTTCTTCATAGGAGTATCCTTCCATCCCCTTTACCATTTGGTGGCTCTTCTCTGAACCTTTTCTAAAATCGCTATATCCTTTTTAAGATACGGCGACCAGAATTGCACACACTATTCAAGGTGCGGTCTAACCATGGAACGATATAGAGGCATTATAATATCTTTTGTTTTATTTTCCATTCCTTTCCTTATCATACCTAGCATTCTATTTGCTCTCTTGGCCGCTGCTGCACACTGGGCCGAGGGTTTTAACATGGTATCCACAATGACGCCTAAATCTTTTTCCTGGGTGGTAGTTCCTAATGTGGAACCTTGCATCGTGTAACCATAGTTTGGGTTGTTCTTCCCTAGGTAAATAACCTTGCACTTGTCCACATTAAGTTTCATCTGCCATTTTGATGCCCAGTCTTCCAATTTATTAAGATCCTCTTGCAATTTTCCACAATCCTCTTGGGTTTTAACAACTTTAAATAGTTTTGTGTCATCTGCAAATTTGATAACCTCACTCGTTATTCCACTTTCCAGGTCATTTATGAATATGTCAAAAAGCAGCGGACCCAGCACAGATCCCTGGGGTACACCACTATTCACCTTTCTCCATTGGGAAAATTGGCCATTTAGCCCTACCCTCTGCTTTCTATCTTTTAACCAGTTCCTGATCCACAATAGTACACTGCCTCCTATCCCATGACTCTTTAGTTTTGCCAAACGTCTCTCATGAGGGACCTTGTCAAAGGCTTTCTGAAAGTCCAGATACACAATATCAACCGACTCACCTTTGTCCACCTGATTATTCACTCCTTCAAAAAAACATAACAGATTAGTAAGACAATATCTTCCTTGTCTAAAGCCATGTTGGCTGTCTCCCATTAGGCCATGACTATCTACATGCTGAGTAATTTTATTCTTTATGATGGTTTCTACCATTTTTCCCGGTACTGACGTCAGGCTCACCGGTCTGTAGTTTCCCGGATCACCCCTGGAACCCTTTTTAAAAATTGGTGCTACATTGGCGATCCTCCAGTCTTCAGGTATTAGAGATGATTTTAATGATAGTTCACAGATTACTAATAGCAGGTCTGCAATCTCATATTTCAGTTCTTTCAACACCCTTGGATGTATACCATCTGGCCCAGGTGATTTGCTACTCTTCAGTTTATCTAATAGTTGTAATACATCTTCCCGATGTATCGATATTTCCTTCAGTTCTTCCGCACCTTTAAATACCACTTCAGTCATGGGTAACATCCCTACATCTTCCTCAGTAAAGACCGAAGCAAAGAATTCATTCAGTCTCTCCGCTATCGCCTTGTCGCCTCTTAGTGCTCCTTTAACCCCTTTATCATCTAATGGACCAACTGACTCTCTCATGGGTTTTTTGCTACGAATGTACTTGAAAAGGTCTTTACTTTGTGTTTTTGCTTCCGCAGCAAGCTTCTTCTCAAATTCTCCCTTTGCCTGCCTTATCAATGCCTTACATTTGACTTGCCAGTGCTTGTGCTGTTTCCAGGTTTCGTTGTTTGGCTCTTTTTTCCATTTCCATTTCCATTTTTATACAAGTAAGATTGTATAAAATACATTCAAAATATATATAGAGGAATATATAGAAAATGATATATAAAAAATGTTGGCACGCTATATTGTAGAATATATCACTAGAACTTAAAAAATTAATGTAAACATGAATAACCTAAAAACATATAATAAGTAAACATGAAACTTATGCAAAAGATTAAAAAAATAAATAAGGTTAAAACTAAACATACATTAGAAGCTGGAGGGTGACAATCAGTTAAACTGGACCAAACATCATTGCACATAAAACATGAAAAATCTTTTTTTAACCTCACCGATGGACTGAAAATCATGTACTAAATGATCGATGAGCATGGGGAGAAAAAGAAAAAAGCAAGAGGAGTGAGTCTCTAAAAAAAAAAAAAAAAAAAAGTGGCTTGTAATTAGAAAACTAATTTAAAAACTAATTTAAAAAACAAGTAAACATATATATGTATTAGAAGCATAGCATACAAGGTAGAAAAACTCGAAATGAAATTGACCGCTTTTGAACCCTGGAGGCAAAAAGGAGGAGCGAGAGACTAAGTGTCAAAAAAATATATGAAAATAAACCTGTATTCAAAAGGATACTGTATCTTTAACCACCATGAGGGGCATAAGGAAAGCCAAAACTAAAATAAAATCGTGCTACATATTGGCCTTTAGAAACGAAGGTCATTGTCGAAAATACCAGCAGCCTCATACTTTGCTACAAACTGTATAAAAAATCCTATTGTCAATATCCATGAGGCAGACAACACAGCCCATCTTGTTCACAGGGTACTGAAACCAGGGAGGTAAAGTAAAAACCAAATTAAAACGGCAGCAAAAAACTAAGGAACCGCTGCCATGATTCTATAAAACCTCAGGTCTAAAAATGGAAACTAAATCAGCATAATAAAGGAGAGAATAGCGAACCATACAAGCTATAGCAAAGGGAAGAAAAAAAGAGCTGAAGTAGTGCACACTTTTTATAAAAATACAAAAACATCGTCCGATTGATAAACGAGGGGCAAAATCTGCCGCACGCTAGCAGATTGCTTAATTCTCATTCCTCGAAAATTATACTTGAAATAGAATTACCTTGAGGGCTACAGCTTCTTCACAAGTCCTTGTACCAAACCGCAATGGAAAGAACTCAAACCAATTCGGCCAGTGCGGTACTAACGGACTAGCAGAGCTCTTTCACTTTCTGTTCAAGAAAACGCCGACACATGTGCATAGTATTAAAAGGTAGTCAGGCTATGACGGAATAGATAAAGGTGACGACATCTCCCTGTCTCAAATGAAAATGAAACCATTTATACTATAAGTCTTAAATCCAATCTAAACAATTCTGACTATGAAGAAGTATTCTACATGGCAATATAACACCTACTTTAAGAACAGAGTTGAAAAGAAAAAACAAAGGACAGAAAGAGCCGCTCCCGGAGACCACGTCAAACTTCATTAAATCAAAAATGAAAATACCTCAGAATGAAACAAATTTATAAAACCAAAGATATATATATATATATATAACTCTCCAAAAAAACAAATGTAAGTACTTCAACTTGCATTAAACACACAATACTCTGTCTCCTTATAATCATTAGTATGAAAACCGAGGGAAAAAGGGGGGGAGGGGAAGGGGGGGAAAGGAGGAAGGGGAAAAGGGAAAAGCAGGGGAGGGAGGGGAAGGGATGGGGACCACCTAAAACTTAAATGTAAAAGAAAAGAGTATTACATAAAACCCTATTGTAAAAGAACCAAAATAAATAATTAAGATAAATAAATAAAAAAGCATAAAATTATATAAATATCTAAAACTACATCCCCCAAAAACTGAAGTGAGCACTTCAGTTGACACAGATCCCACTATATACTATCAACCGTAAATAATAAAACATAGATAAAAGACTAAAAGAATGAAAACCATAATTGCGAGCTTACCAGGAACCTATCAAAGATGTAGATGCTGCTATTCGCCGTTTGGAAGAGCGTTATATTTTTAATTTTAACAGTTTATCCCCTAATGGTTTGAATATGGATACAGATTTATCAGTTTTCTTGTGATTCCTTTATTTTATTTATGGTGTATTACTATTTATTTATTTTAACTATCAGAATTTTTCGGACCAACATCCCAATACTTTCGGAAACCAATCCAGTTACAGAAACCAATCCAGTTACAGGGGACGGGGACGCGGTCGCGGATGGTTTCGCAAGGGGTCGGAGAGATCCATAGAGAGGTCGTACCAGGGCTAAAAGAAGATAATAATGTTATTAACATCTCGGCATATGAATTATCTCCGGGTGAAGTTTCTCTCCTTAATAAGGGTTTAACTTTTGTACCAATGAGGAAGTATGATCATTTTGAAACACATATTGATTTATATAAATTCTTTCGAAAGATTCGGATAAAGAATTTCTTTGCCAGTGGTGAATCTTTTGGTTCAGAACCGTCTGTTATTAAGGGTAAATCAAAATGGAATCCACCTCCACAAACTGATCCGCTTATAACATCTTTTGAAAGATTAGTTATGAAAGAGGTAAATCAAATTCCTGTAAGTAAAAGACCTCCATATGATAATCTTTCTTCAGAAGAACGGCAGGCGATGAGATCGTTACAAAATAATCCAAATATTATCATAAAACCAGCGGATAAAGGTGGGGCTATTGTGGTCTTGGATAAAGGTCAATACCTCAATGAAATATATCGACAATTAAAGGATAGTACCTTTTATATACGTTTGGACAATGACCCTACGTCCCCTTTAAAAACTTCTATAGATAATTTAATTCTCATTGCATATGAAGGTGGATGGATCACTACACAAGAGAAAGCCTTTCTAATGGTAGACCATCCGATCACCCCTACCATCTACATTCTTCCGAAGGTTCATAAGTCCCTCACTGATCCCCCAGGCCGGCCGATAGTGTCAGCGATCGGATCCCTTTTAGAACCTATTTCAAAATTAATGGATGTTTTTTTAAGACCTTTTATTCCCCTCATGTGGTCCTATGTTCGTGACTCAACACATGTCATAAATATCTTATCATCGTTGCAAGACTTTAATCCCGGTTGGTTCCTAGTCACGTTAGATATCGAATCATTATATACCAATATTCCACAGGAAGAAGCATTGAAACTAATAGAATATTATCTGAATAATAGACAAGAAAGGCGCCGTATCCCCACTGCCTTGCTGATAGATTTGTCCCGCATTCCAGTATGTGAGAACAATTTTTGTTTTCAGGGCCTGTTTTACAAACAGGTAAAAGGGGTGGCCATGGGGTCCTCCATGGCCCCTGATATTGCGAATTTATACGTTTTTAATTTTGAAGAATCCTTTATCAAAGATAGTCCATATAAAAATAACATTAAACTTTGGCTATGATATATAGACCAGTGTTTTTCAACCTTTTTTGTGCAAAGGCACACTTTTTTCATGAAAAAAATCACGAGGCACACCACCATTAGAAAATGTTAAAAAAAAATTTACCTCTGTGCCTATATTGACTATATATAAAGTAATTCTCTTGAATAGGAATCAAACACTCACACCAACCCCCCTCCCCTGCTGGTTCACACCAACCCCCCTCCCCTGCTGGTTCACTCACACCACCCCCCCCCTCCACTGCTGGTTCACTCACCCACCCCCCTGTCACTTACTCACCCCTCCTGCTGGGTCACTCACTCACTTACCCCCCCTCCCCTGCTGGTTCACTCACACCATCGCCCCCCCCCCCTTGCTGGTTCACTCACACCACCCCCCCCCCTCCACTGCTGGTTCACTCACACTCCCCCCCCCGTGCTGGTTCACTCACACACTCACCCCCCCCCCCTGCCCAAGCCGCTGCTTCTGCTTTGTACAGAGCAGCGGCTGCACTACACTTACACTGAAAAGTAAAGAGAAACTGTGTCAGGAGCCCTCCGGTCATCGCAGAGCCCGAGGAAGTGATGTCATGGGGGCGGGCTCCTCACAGGCTGTCTTTCCTTTTCAAATTAACTTTATTGCAGCTATAGTTAATTTGAAAAGGAAAGACAGCCTGTGAGGAGCCCGCCCACATGACATCACTTCCTCGGGCTCTGCATGATCGGAGGGCTCCTGACACAGTTTCTCTTTACTTTTCAATGTAAGTGTAGTGCAGCCGCTGCTCTGTACAAAGCAGAACCAGCGGCTGCACTGCTATAGGGAATCGCGTTCGCGCCGCGGACTTCGGCACAAAAGCCGTTTTTTTGCTCTGGCCGCTCCCGATCTTGCGGCCAGAGCAAAAAACCGGTTTTTCAATGGCCGGTTTTACAACTGTGCCGGCAGCCGGCCTGGCCATGGAAAAACCGGACAGGCCGGCTGAAAACCGGCCGGTTGGCAACCCTAATTTGTGAGCCGAGGCCACATGTTACGGATGAAATTGGAATTTTTCCCACGGCACACCAGACAATATCTCACGGCACACTAGTGTGCCGCGGCACAGTGGTTGAAAAACGCTGATATAGACGATGTGTTTCTGTTATGGGATGGTTCCGAAGCCCTTTTAGAAGAGTTTAACATTTGGATTAATTCTTTGGATAACCACTTACGTTTCCAATTAACTTTTCACGATAAAAAGATCTCTTATTTGGATCTACTTATCGTAAAGACTGATGATGAATTTATCACCACATTATATAAGAAACCAACGGATCGTAACCAACTACTCCATTTTCAGAGCTTCCATAATTCATCATTAAAACATAACCTTCCTGTAGGGCAGTTCTTGAGGATACGCAGAGTTTGTACCTCAGAGCAGGAGTTCAAAAAACAGGCTAAGATAATGACTGACAGGTTCTTAACTAGAGGTTATCCGTCATCCTCTGTAAAAAAGGCAATGAATAGAGCAGGGCAGTGTTCCCGGAATGAGTTATTATGTAAGAAAACAAGGACGGATGATGTGGGTATGGTTTGCCCACTTTTGTACTCTTACCAATCACAAAAAATAGTTAGAATCATCAGAAAATATTGGAGTTTGATCCAAGCTATTCCTTGTTTTCAGGATCTTAAGCTTACGATAGCTTTTAAACGCAATGTAAATTTAAAAAATCTCCTTGTCCCATCAGCATTCACTGAAAGAACACCTTTGTCTCGCCACAAAGGTCACTTTCAGTGTGGCAGGTGCTCTGTGTGCAGTCATGTAATGGTAGTTAGGAAACAATTTGTCCATCCTACAACTGGTCAGGTATTCACTTTGGATGATTTCATTAACTGCTCTACTAGCCATGTCGTTTATGTGATTGTTTGCCCTTGTAGAAAATACTATGTAGGTAAAACCACTCGTCCTGTTCGCAACAGGATTATTGAGCACAGGAGCTGCATCAAGAGGGGGGGCAGTTGAAAGACCTTTAGTTTCCCATTGGCAAGAGATGTCGCATAATATCTCGGATTTGAAGTACTTTGTTGTAAAAAAGGTTAAGATGAATTGGAGAGGAGGAGATGTAGATGCTGCTATTCGCCGTTTGGAGGAGCGTTATATTTTTAATTTTAACAGTTTATCCCCTAATGGTTTGAATATGGATACAGATTTATCAGTGTTCTTGTGATTCCTTTATTTTATTTATGGTGTATTACTATTTATTTATTTAAGATGTTTCAGATTTTATTTGTTTTATTTTATTTATGTATTTATTTTCTTAAAGATATGCAATGGTTCTGGTTTTATGCAAGAATTAATTAAGTTCAATGATAGAGTTGTCTGATTTCTCTTTTTTATTTATTCTTGTTTTTAGGAATTATGAGTAACCTTTGTTTTGGATTGGTTTTAGGAATTAAGAGCAAATTTGTTTTGGAATGGTTTTGATATAATTCTGTATGACCACAGCTCCTGTTAGGCTCATTAAATTATAGACTGATTGTTAATTTATGGTCTAATGGATTCAAGTATTTCTCCTTTTTTTAACATGCCCCGTTCTGCTTTTTTCTTGTTGAAACGCATGTGTCTACTTAAATTTGTATGATGTGGGAGATAGGTTTTCATAGTGTGTAGACATGCCGGTTTTATCTTGAATTGTCATAAGGAAGGTTTCATTGTGAGAATACATGACGCCGGCGATTTAAATGAGTCTTTAAGAGTCTTTCGCTACTGGTAAACATCTGAGGAGTCTAAGGAAGTGTAAGTGATGTCATCTTATGATTTGCATAACGTGGGAGACAAATGCTTGTAGTGCGCAGACGTCGGCGTTTTTACTTTCATTTTGTCACAAGAATATTTCTCCTCGTGCGGATGCAACGCTGGTGATCTGAGTGAGTTTTTAAAGAATACTTTTTTTATTATTTAGCGATGCAGTATGCTTTGATTTTGTTACAAGGAAGTGTTTCCTCATGTGGATAGACAACATTGGCGATTTAAAAGTCGTTTTTAAGAAAGAAAATTTTGATGATGTTTTTTGTAACATCTGACACTCGCATATACATTTTAGGATTAAACTGCATAGTTTGATCATCTGCATCAAGAAGTGAATGATTCTGGCGTGTGCACTCCCCTTGGTCGAGTAGTAAGGATTTATTCTTACATTTCTGGAATTTCTCACACAGAACAAATTGTGAAGTTTTGCACCACGGGTGTTTCTTTCATTTTTAAGGTGTTAATATGATTAGTTGGGTATTGGTCAAAGCCACCAAATCAAACTTCATCCCAACCATTCACAAAATGGTACACAACTCACTCACTCAAGGACTCATGCCAAAGCAACTAAAGCTTGCCTCAGTAAGACCAATCACAAAGAAAACAACTCTCGACAAAAAAGATCCAGCAGCATACCGACCAATCTCCAGCATACCCTTCCTCGCAAAAATAATCGAAAAAACGGTCCAACTACAACTTCAGGAACACATCGACAAACACGAAACACTCGACGACAACCAACACGGATTTCGTCCCAACCATGGAGTCAAAACTCTACTGATCTACCTCTTCGACAGCATCATAAGAATAATTGACAACACCAGGAATGGAATTATAATGATCTTCATCGACATCTCCTCAGCTTTCGACACAGTTGACCACAATACGCTCCTGGAGAGACTAAAGAACACTGGTATACACACGGTATCACATTGAAATGGTTCCACTCGTACCTAACCGAACGACAGCTACAGGTCAAGGTGGGACACGACACCTCCCGACCAATAAATGTCCAACAAGGAGTACCGCAAGGATCAGCACTCTCAGCACTCCTATTTAACATCTACATCCAACCAATATGCAACATTATGAAAGAGAATAACATTCAATACACAATATACGCAGACGACATCATGATATACACCCTGATATCAATCGACAACCCGGACTTCTCTAAGATAACAGACTGCCTTACCCAAATGACGAGTTGGTGCCAAAACAACAACCTCGCAATAAACTACAACAAGACCGAAGCTTTAATCATCACTCGGAACCAAAGCTTCATATACCCACCAAACATAAAGATACAGAGCACTACGATACCGATAAGATCAGAGGTGTGAGATACCTTGGGGTTACTCTGGACAATAAACTCAATCTCAAACCACACATAGACAAAACAATCCAAAAAGCCTACTACAAGATGCGAATCGTCAGGAGACTGAAACCACTCCTCGCCCCAGAACACTTCCGTACCGTCTGTCAAGCCCTGATAACCCCACTACTGGACTTCTGCAATCCGATATACCTTGGACTACCGAAACAAGCCCTCAAACCACTCCAACTGGCACAAAACACTGCAGCACGAATAATATCCGGAGCTGCAAGACGGGAGCACATCACACCTACCTTAAAGGACTTACACTGGCTTCCAATCAGTGCACGCATCAGATACAAGACTATCATAAACCTATTTAAGATAAAACAGCACACATCAGCCAACAGCCTCCACACGCTCATACAACCAGAAACCAGCACACATCCTAGAAGAAAACAAACACACAACCGAGTCAGTACCCCAAATGAATACAAGCACACACGCAAGGACACAACAGACAGAGCACTCTCCATGGCTGCTCCAACAATATGGAACAATCTACCGGACGATTTGAGGGCAACGCCAGACCTCAAAGACTTCAGAAAACAGCTGAAAACCATGCTGTTCATAGAGCACTATGGACACATCACATAACCTAAGAGAATGTACAACAGCTCACCATACCTCCTAAACACTGTATGTATATAAAATATGTTTTTAGCACCACTGTAGATAGCCCACTTTGTACATAGCTCAAACAAATCTAGCACACAACACAGCCCACACACAACTAAGTCTCACCCTCACTGCATGTATAACACACCCACTTTACCTGATTGCTTGCTGTGATACCACCTTGATTATTAAGATAAGGCGGTTTAGAAATACTGTTAAATAAATAAAATAAATAAATAAAATCTCTTATGGCTATCGTGGCCTTTTTGAAAGTTTTTAAGAGTTTCAATAAGAATTGTGTATCTTTTCAAGTTTTCTTTAGGATCGATGGGTCCCGTCTCTCTCCCCCTTCTTTAGAGTGTTCTATTTTGCCCCTGTGGCATATTCGTTTTTACTATGACATAATTTAGAAAGACCATTACAGTACTTATCCTATTGGCTCTCATCCTTGTCCCTACTCCTTTACAGAGTTCTTTTCAGTACACTGTGGATGTGTGATTTGCCTATTTAAGGTATGGATTGTTCATTATATTTTTTCATGGTATATCTCATATCTGTGTGTTTTAAATGTATTTATGATAACAATGTTTTTTAGTCATCTTATAATTGAATTATTTATTGATTCTTTTTTTACTAATGTGTTATTTAATTATAATCATCATATGCATGTAATGTACTTATATATGTATTAGTTTCCTTTTATTTAGTTTATTTATTAATTTATATTGTTCTTATATGTATATTAATTCCCCCTTTTTTCCCCTCTTTTGCTGTGCTGATCTTTTATCATCGTCTTTTTATGTGTTTTTTATGTGGTATTATAATATATATTGGATATGGATTTATTTTTTTATTTTTTCATATATTTATATATATATATATTTATTTTGTGGATGTTTTTGCTTTGGTATCCTTGGATCTTGAGTGTATTCATATGATTATTTTATTTTTTAACTATATATTTATTTATTTATTTATGTTTTACATTATTGTTTTTTAGCCTGCCCCTGAAGAAGGAAACGAAACACGGCCTGTGTCGGGCCATAGGCTTTTATTTTCTGTTTAATTTGTTGCAATAAAGTTGGTTCTTCCATTTGCTTTCCACGTTCTTACTGGGTCCTCTATAGCACGTGGTTCGTGCCCCCTGTTGGTATATAAAGTTTAATTGTCCAGATATGCCAGAAAAATGCAGCTTGACCTGTGCCTGCAATCTGCATTTTGCAGATCCTTCTGTCTTCTAGGAGACACTCCATTAGATGATTTGCAATCTGGTGTTAAGGAAAGGTTGGCTTAAAAGATTGTTGAGAGAGGTGCTGCCACTGCTAGGAGGAAATTTGCACTTGAAAGTATTTACCTGCTGGAAAATTCTCAGAATCCTGGGGAAAAGGAGATTCTCCAGGAACAAGCAAGAAGTCAGTCCTCAGATATGGGTGACGTCAGCGCCGACGGAGCCCTCGTGCGGATCAAATCCCCAGCTTTCAAGGAAACTTTTGGGATTGCATCACACATGCGCGGTCCCCTTCCCGCCCAAGGGTGCCATTTTGCTCAGTCTCCTTTTTTCCGTGGAGCCCAACGGACAATGTCCCTGAGAAAAAAGTGTTTAAAAGTGAGAAATTACTGTTCTTTTTTTTACCGGTTCGACATCGGTTCCTCTTCCCACCTTCGGCTCGGTACACCGTTATCGAGTCCAGTCCAGTTTTTTGTTTTTTGTCCTTAGTGACTAGCGTTTGCGCTCTTTTCATTTTTCACTGGCAGCCCGGTCGTTCGACTTTGCAGGGGCCCTTTATCCCCCGATGGCTGCCAGCGGGTTTAAGAAGTGTGATCGGTGTAAAAAGTTAATGTCCTTCACTGACACACATGATTGCTGTCTCTGTTGCTTCGGGCCCGACCAGGACACGAAGGTCTGTGGCCTGTGTGGGAAGATGTCCTCCGAGGCACTCAGGAGTAGGTTGCAGCAGCGTGAAAGGATTTTCTCTGAGTCTGCATCCCCCCCCCCCCCCCCGGGTCCTGACCTCTTCAGAAGCCTCGACATCTCGGGAGCTGACTGAACCCGAGCGTCAGGGGTCTCCCTCACGGGAACACCGGAGGAAGAAGAAACTCATGAGGGTGTCGTCGTCATTGGCTGCCTCTGATCGACCTGGGTCCTAGAGGACCAGGTTGCGGAGTCCTGACCGCCGCCCCAACCACCTCGAAGTCAGAGCAGCCTGCAAAGCTGCCTTGCACGGAGCCGGAGACGCCGAGGAAGGTAACTACTGTTGTCCTCGTAGACTCTCCTCCGAGAGAACCGGCCTCAGGCCCAACAGCGTCGGGACCCGAGCCGGAGGCTGCGGAGACTTCTGAGCTCAGTCTCAGGATAGCGGCCCTGGAGTACAGCATGTCTGCCTTCATGGAGCAGCAGCGGGCGCTGATGGCCGGTCTCACCGGTCCATCCGCCCGACCACCGGGACCTCGACATCCAAGTCGACCCCAGAGGCCGAGCCGATCCTCGAGACTCTTCGGACTCGAGTAGATCCTCGGCCAAGGTCTCCCTCGACCTCCCATTCAGGACTGAGGTCATCGACGCTGGTGCCCTCGCAACCGGAGCTGCTCGATTCCTCCTCGGAGGAGTCGGCATGGGAGACGGAAGATGAGGAGTCCCTGGACACCCATCGGACTCGGTATGTCCCATCGGACTCACCGGGTTCTGAGCCTCGGAGAAGATCCCCTCCCAAGGAGACCTGGTTCTCAAATTTTGTCAGGGACATGGCCAAGGCTTTGGCATTCCCAGCGGACACCAAGGAGGAGCCTCGAGCCGAGGAGCTCGAAGCCCTCCAGTATGACTTTCCCTCTCGGGAAGCCCTTACTGTTCTGGTTCCTCCGATGCTGGAACAGCTAATGCTCCGCATGTGGGAGTCGCCGGCCTCGATGCCGGTTCTCAGCAAGCGGGTCGATTCCATCTATCGAATCCGCAAGGGCCCTGGGTTCCAAAAATCACAGCTGCCGCACGACTCCCATGGTTGTGGAATTGGCCATACACAGGCTCAAGAGCCAAAAAAATGCACTCCTTGGTGCCTCCTGGCTGGGAGGCCCGGAACCTGGACGCCCTCAGCAGAAAGTGCTTCTAGGGCTCGATGCTGTCATGCCGGGTCCAGACTTACCAGCTGTACATGGGCATGTACTTGAGGGACCTGGCAAAGGAGATTGCTGGGTTCTTAGCTGGCCTCTCCGAGGCACCTTTGCAGCGCTTCAAGGCCTTGTCCACCGGGATTCGGGAGTGCTCAAAGTTTGTCTCGAGCAGCCTATGACGGCTTTGAGGCTTTGGCCCGAGTAGCCGCGCTGGCATCGGTGCACGCCACCAGGCCTGGCTAATGTCATCGGATCTGGAACCATGGGTTCAGGGCAAGTTGGTCAATGTCCCTTGCCGAGGTGACAACCTCTTCGGCAAACCCATGACTGAGAAGGCTGCTGAGATCGAGTCTGAGTACTTGACCTGGACGAGGCTGTCCAAGAAGACTTCTGCCCCTTCTAAGAAGAACGGCTCGTGTAAAAAGTCCTTTTTCCCTGAGGAAGGGTGCTGCTTACCGCAACTACACCACTTACCAGGCTGCCCCAGCTCCCCAACAAGGGCAGGAGGTCAAGGGACAGGGGCATGGCCCACGTAAGCAGAATACCCCCAGGCCCCGGGAGGGGGTTTTTGATTCCCAAAGCATAGTCTCTCTCCCACCAGTGGTGAGGCCTTGCACAGGAGGGAGGCTGACCCTGTACGCCCACAGGTGGCCAGCTATCACCACGGATACCTGGGTCCTGCAAATAGCCCAAATGGGCTATTTGCTTCACTTCAGCCAGGTACCTCCCTCCTTCTTTCCAGGAGAGCCTCTCAGACCCCCTTTTCACAGAGACCTCCTCTTGCAGGAGTTAACAGGTCTTTTAGAGGATCAGGCGGTGGAACCGGTGCCCTACCACCTGAAGGGAAAGGACTTCTACTCAAGGTATTTTCTGATACCAAAGAGAACTGGAGGCCTAAGGCCTATTCTCGACCTGCGAAACTTAAACAAGTTCCTGGTGAGGGAAAAGTTCAAGATGCTTTCCCTTGGAATATTGCTGCCTTACCTCCACCAGGGAGATTGGCTATGCTCCTTAGACCTGAAGGATGCCTATACGCACATCCTCATGCATCCAGACCACAGACAATATCTGAGATTTGTAGTGGGAGTAAACCATTTTCAGTACAGAGTACTTCCCTTTGGCCTAGCCTCTGCTCCCAGAGTGTTTACCAAATGCCTGGCCGTGGTGGCGGCCTTCCTCAGAAACCAAGGGATTTTTGTCTTCCCTTACCTGGACGACTGGCTCATCAGGGGCCAGTCGCCTCAGGAGGCCCAGCAGGCCACTTCTCGCACCATCAACATGCTACAACGTCTGGGCTTTGTCATAAACCATGCAAAGTCTACTTTGCTCCGCACTCAAAACTTGTTGTTCATAGGAGCAAGACTAGACACCCTTCATGTGAGGGCTTACCTGCCGGAAGACAGGGCATAGAGGCTGCTGGCGCTGGTATACCAGGTCAGACAAACGTTTCAGGTCTCAGCGAGACACTTCCTACGCCACATAGCCTCCACGGTACATGTGACCCCCAAATGCCCATCTCAACATGAGAACAGCTCAGTAGTGCCTCAGAGATCAATGGACACAAGCCACCGGCAGTCTCCGAGACAGGATAACAGTGTCCAAATGACTGGTGAATTCGTTGCAGTGGTGGCTTCAGCCACCCAACCTGCTCGAGGGAGTTCCTTTTCAGACTCCCTCGCACACAAGAGTACTAACGACAGATGCCTTCTTGCTGGGCTGGGGAGCCCATTGCCATGGATCATTCACTCAGGGGCTGTGGTCTCCTCAGGAGACTACACACCAAATCAACCTCTTAGAGCTGCGGGCGATTCGCCTCGCTCTTTAAACCTTCGGTTCTTTCACATCAGTCTGTCTTGTTGCAGACAGACAACCAAATAGCAATGTTCTACGTGAACAAGCAGGGAGGCACAGGGTCTCGTATCCTATATCAGGAGACACTTCGACCTCTCCTCCTTTGCAATCAGGCAGGGTATGTCTCTCAAAGCAGTTTACCTGCCTGCTCAGGGGAACTTCCTAGCAGACAAGCTAAGCAGGATTCTCCAACTTCACGAAAGGCAACTGAATCCAGAAGTGCCCAAGCAGCTTTTCCACCGCTGGGGACATCCATCCATAGATCTCTTTGCCAGTCCACAGAATCACCAGTTGCCTAAGTTTTGCTCCATGCAAAATAAAATGATACGTCCAACTCAAACACTTGTAGAAAAATTTTTTTTAGAGAATTTTAGATTTAAACAAAAATATCAATAATCAAGCACACAGCTGGCGAAAAACAGGTCTCAGAACTTTGTCCACCATTCAGACTATCGCCTTTCTTTATGGTGTCTCAGAACATCAAGGACCTTTTGTATTTCCAAACCTTCGCCGCTGTGCTGCTAATTTGGTACACTCCCAATAAAAGTTACCAGAAACTGGCTTGACTTCTTATCCCAAAAAATGAATACTAATTCAACGGCAGCTACTGCCAGAACGTCAGAATATATTCAACTCTGTCTTGCTCTGTAGAGATATCATATCTCGATATATGCAAACACAATGGAAATTCTGCGTTACTTAGCTGTCGCTCTATTGGGAGCTTCCCTCAGCTGTAAAGATCTCTGTGTAGATCTCAACGCTCTGCATGGGCACCACTGAGGCGTTTTACAGCCACAGTTTCATCAGGAGATCTCGTCCAAAGTATTCTAAAATTAAAACACAAAACATCACTTATATCTAAACCCTCTTCAACTAACTCTACACAATTAAAAATTCCACCAATCTAAAGGTTAAAAAACACTAAAAAAACTCTCACTTACTATATAGATGCTGCCCACGTCTACCTTGGAGTTCTCTCCGATTCTTCTTAGACGCCGCGCATGCGGAGTAATCATACATAACTGACCTTTAAAGCCCCCCTATGTGTCAATCAGTGCCGCATTCAATGATCCTCACTACTATGCTCCTCCCCAAGGAACCTATAATCCTAAGCCTTTTTCCTTACAAACAACTGATGAGTGCTGAAAGTGGAAAATATTTTTTATTTTAAAAAAAAAATAAAAAAAATATGTATTCCTGCCACAAGGCTGGATCACACTATTATTGCCCATGAACCCTACCGTAGACTTTACACACATACCGCCCAGTCTGTGGTAGTATTCAGTCCTGTAGGGATGACTGAGCCCAATCTGTGTATCCATCTCTGCTCTCTTATCAAGAGAGTTTTATCTAGCGTTTTACCCTTACTAGCTTCCTCCACTTTGTCAAGCGCGAAACAACGAAGTTGGTTGAAAGTATAACCTGCAATACAATGTGGAACTATCTGGGCTTCTAAGAGAGAGAGTCAAGCCAGTTTCTGGTAACTTTTAGTGGGAGTGTACCAAATTAGCAGCACAGCGGCGAAGGTTTGGAAATACAAAAGGTCCTTGATGTTCTGAGACACCATAAAGAAAGACGATAGTCTGAATGGTGGACAAAGTTCTGAGACCTGTTTTTCGCCAGCTGTGTGCTTGATTATTGATATTTTTGTTTAAATCTAAAATTCTCTAAAAAAAAAATTTTCTACAAGTGTTTGAGTTGGACGTATCATTTTATTTTGCATCAGTACGCGTTCAGAAAGTGACCGAATTTAGGTGTAAGTTTTGCTCCAGACAGCCATATCCTCTGAGGATGGCTGCAGATGCTTTTCTGATCTCCTGGTCAGTGGGCCTCCTGTATGCTTTCTCCCACGCCTCTAGTGGCCCGAACTCTGTTCACAATCTTTTGGGACAAGGCCTCGGTCATTCTGGTAGTCTCCAGATGGCTGAGGCAACCTTGGTTTCCGCTTCTCCTTCAGCTGGCAGTGGAAGCCCCACTCCCTCTGGGGATGCAGCCTGACCTCCTGTCTCAGGAGCAGGGCTCTCTCTTGCACCCCAACCTCAGGTCCCTCAACCTGATGGCATGGCTGCTGGTTTCTCTCCTCCTACCTAGGAATGTAGAAGAAGTGTTACTGGCCTCAAGGAGGCAGTCCACTAGGAAATCCTATGCCTTCAAGAGCATAGGTTTGAGGTGTGGTGTACACAGCAGAACGAAAACCCTTTCGCTTGTCTTGTGCCAGTGGTGTTGCAGTACTTGCTTCACCTCTCAGAATTAGGTCTCAAGTCTAACTCTGTCAGGGTCCACCTGAGTGCTTTGTCGGCACACCACTCTCCAGTGGAAGGACAACCTCTTTTGGCTCACACCTTGGTGTCCAGATTCCTCAGAGGTCTACTTCTACTAAAACCCCCGGTTCGTCCTCCGGCAACTGAGTGGGAGTTGAATGTGGTCTTGGAGCAGCTTACTCGCCCACCTTTTGAGCCGATGTCCACTTGCCATCTGCGCTTCCTCTCCTAGAAGGTGCTCTTCCTGGTGGCACTCACATCTGCCAGACGTTTGAGTGAGCTACAAGCTTTCATTTCTGATAGACCATACACACAGTTTTATAGGAACAGGGTGGTCCTTCGCACCCACCCCAAGTTCCTTCCGAAAATGGTCAATCAAGAGGTGGTTCTTCCAACCTTCTTTCCCAGGCCGCATGCCAGCTGGGCAGAAGCGGTCCTGCATACCCTGGATTGTAAAAGGGCATTGGCCTTCTACCTGAAGCGTACACGGGGACATCGAAGGGCTACTCAGCTCTTTGCCTCTTATGACCCCAGTATGCTGGGTCTACCTGTCTCCAAACGCACTTTGTCCACCGGGGTGGCAGACTGCATCGCCTGGGCATACAGGGCGGCCGACCTCCCGTTGCAGGGTCGAGTCATGGCCCACCGTGTCAGGGCTAAGGCCGCATCAATGGCTCACTTCCGCTCTGTTCTGCTGGCAGACATCTGCCGGGCCGCCACCTGGTCTACAGGCCAGACTTTTGTAGCCCATTACTGCTTGGATAGGGAGTCCTGACAGGACAGTGTTTTCAGCCGGGCAGTACTTCGTAACCTACAGTATTTGAGGTTTAGGCAACTCCTACCCTACGATCCTTTGGTGTCAGGCTACCGGGTGGTGTTGCGTTCTCGACTGAATTCCCATTACAGCTGCTGCGGCTCTTCTAGAGGGAGCCATTTTTCAGCTATGGGTTCTTGGTAGCCTATAGCTAGGGAGTCCCATATGTGAGGACTGACTTCCTGCTTGTTCCTGGAGAAAGCGTATTTACTCACCTGTAAGAGGTGTTCTCCAGGAACAGCAGGACCCTCCCTCCTCCTCTGGAGTTGCAGTCCTTTGATTAAATTTTATCCTTTTGCCGTCTTTTTAGCTATGTCATTTGACTGAGCAAGATGGCACTCGTGGGCGGGAAGGGGACCGCGCATGCGTGATGCAATCCCAAAGGCTTTCCTTGAAAGCTGGGGATTTGCTCCGCAAGAGGGCTCCGTCGGTGCCGACGTTACCTATATGTGAGGACTGATTCCTGCTGTCCCTGGAGAACACCTGTTATAGTTGAGTATCTACGCTTTCTTTGTGCTAAGCTGATAAAATCACTGTCTATTTTAAAATTCTATCTTATGTTACTGTAAGTCAGGGTATAGTGTTTAGTTCCCTTCTAGTCACCCCAGCTTCCACTCAGCCAGGCAACAGTCTTTGATTTATAGGCTCTTAAACCAGTTAAGGAAAAAAGAGGGAACTTTTTCACTTTTACATTTAACTGGTTATCTTTATTAGCAAGTTATTAGGTCTTGGGGCTAGATTAATTCTAGGTCCTTGCGGTTCATATTGAGATGAATATTTAAAAAAAAAAAAAGTCTGAAACTTATTTGGGTCTAATTCTGTCTCGCTATTTGGCCCCCTTGTCGTGCCTGAGTAACCTCCCCGTATGAACAAGTTGTTTGTACAGGGAGGCTTAGACAGGGGCGGTGCGGAGGCGGAGTTAGGGCGAACAGTGGGCGATCTATGACCCCGGATGTACCGGGCCAATTCTGACGTCGACCCAGTATGTCGGGGCCCGGCAGACTGAACAGAGGACTTATTCCCCCTTGGAGGTGGAATAAGTCCTCCTAGACTGTCAGGGGATGGGAGGCCCAGCCTTGGAAAAAAGGTGAGGTGGGTGCAGCAGATTCCCTGCAACCTGACCCTGGCCATGGGAGGCCAGATCGGGGGTCGGGCTGCAGGGAATGGTGGAAGTTGTCAGCGGCCGGCGATCGCGGCTCCTGAATGGCGCCGCGTTGCCATGGAACCAGACTCCATGGCGCCACGGCTCCATTCAGGAGCCTTGACTGAGTTAGCTGGGCAGGGGCCTGTACGTGCAGGCCGATGGGAATCGGGTCCCGGCCTGCATGTACAGGCCTAGACGCAATTCTGATCCCATGGGGGCTAGCTACCTCTGTGCATCCGGGTCCAGTCGGGCACAGGGGCCTGGACATCTTGTACAGAATGACTTCCATTAGGTATATTGGTATTTTTTCAAATATTCCTATTTCCCTAGCAACTTTAAATAGCTGAAAAATTTCAAGAGCTAATATAATCATTATTTATTTATTTATTTATCTGTATTTATATCCCGCTTTTCACCGGGTCAAAGCGGTTTAACAAAAAAGGGGCGGGGACAGTAATCAATTCGACAGAGAAGGGGGGGCCATCACCATGAGGGCCAACATTGATGATCTGAACAGAAAGTAACGACTTAGACAGTTGACATAAGTCTCATAGTGGGTAGTATTGGAGATAGGTCAGAAGGTCTGGATGAGTTGTCAGTGAGAGATGTCTGTTTCTGGTCCAAGATGTTCGTGAAACAGGATGGTTTTTAGTTGTTTCCGGAATCTGGAGAGGTCTCTGTTTCAGATTTGGCTCGGCAGGGAGTTCCAGAGGGAGGGTGCGTGGAGTTCCAGAGGGAGGGTGCGTACAGTTCGAAAGCTCTATTGCTAGTCCGTTGATTGCACTTAGTTCGTTCGTGGGGGATAGGATGCGGACAACAGTCCAGCAGCAAGGTGTGGGCTATCCAGTATTTTGCACTGCATGTCTCATGTATGATTACCTCCCAGTTGGTGAGAGGTCTTATGTGTGCATTAGGTGCAAAGATCTCCTTGCTCTCAGGGAACAAGTCCAATCTCTGAAGTCTAGCGTAGTAGATTTGGAGGCGCTGAAGCACACAGAGAGGCATATAGACAAGACCTTCAGGAACATAGTAGGGAACTCTCACTTCCGGTCTGGCAGGCTCTCTGCTGCCATGGAAGGAGAGAGATCACCTGAAAGGAAATATCTCTTTGGCGTGGCAGGAAGTGATATTGTAGCTAGCACCTGTTCTCCAGGTGATTTAACATCCTCTGACACTGAGGATGTCTCCAGGGCCATGTGCCCAAAAGGGAAGGGTTAGGACAGCCATTATATTTGAAGATTCAATCATTAGACATATAGATAGCTGGGTGGCTGGTGGACGTGAGGATTGCCTGATAACTTGTCTGCCTGTTGTAAAAGTGGTGGACCTCAGGCACACATAAGTAAGTTTCTAGACTGCTGGGGAGGAGCCTGCTTTCTTGGTATATGTTGGTACCAGTGACATAGGAAAGTATGTGAGGGAGTTTCTGGAAGCCATATATAGGCTTTTGAGTAGAAAGCTGAAATCCCAGAACTTCCAGGGTAGCATTCTCAAAAATGTTTCACATTCCATATGCAAGACCCAAGCGGTAGGCTAAACTCCAGAGTCTCAATGAATGGATGAGACTATGGTACAGGGACGAGTGTTTTAAATATATTAGGAACTGGGAATATTCTGGGGAAGATGGGCTGCATTTCCAAAAGGATGGGCTCCACCATGACTAGGATGAACCCAGAGTGCTGGCATTAACCTTAAAACTGAGATATATCATCTTTTAAACTAGATAATGGTAAAAAGCCAACAGTCTCTCAAGAGCGCATGGTTCATCTTTGAAGGATACCAGTTACACAGGGAAGTTATGGCATCACGATCAAGAGATTCCAATAAAGGTAAAAGTAACCCAGATGCCTTTAAGTAAAGAGCAGATGGAGTTGAAAGATTCCAAATTACCCTTGTCAACTGACTAGATTAATATGAACAAAACAACAAATTTTGAAATGACTGTATGCAAAAGATAGAAGTCTAACAAATAAGATGGGAGAGTTAGAATGCAAGTTAGATGTAATTGGCATTTTAGAGACCACGTGGAAGGGGGATAGTCATTGGGACACTGTGATAACTACATACAAACTATATTGTAATGATAGGGTAGATCAAATTGGTGGAGGGCTGGCTTTGTATAGTAGAGGCAGTGAGTCAAACAGGATAAAAGTTTTGCAGGAAGCAAAATACACTGGGGGTATACTATGGTCTACATGGCTAGGATGAACAGACGGATGATGAAATGCTATCAGAACTTAAGGAAGCTAACAAAATTTACAACACAGCAATAATGGGTGATTTCTGTTACCCCAGTTTCAACTGGATCCGTGTCACATCAGGACATGTGAGGGAGATACACTTTTAGATGAAATAAATGACTGCTTCTTAGAGCAGCTGGTTCATGAACCACCACAAGAGCAAGCTATCTTTGACCTAGTCTGTAGTGTAACACAGGATCTGTTGCAAAAGTTAATTATGTTAGGGCCAATAGTGATCATAACATCACATTTGATTTAATAAATGGAGAGAGGATAGCAAGGAAATCCATGACGAAAGTCCCTACTCACACTAAAGGCAACACCCTAGATCTGGTATTCGCCCCACAATCATCTCTCAACCCACCCCTCGATCCCATTACATCCATCACCCCTGTTCCCTGGTCTGATCACAAATTGATCATCCTCCAAATTCCGTCAAATAAAATCCTTACCAAGAACATCAGAACTCCAGCTAACACAGCGAGACCAACCACTAGATCTTTTAAGCCATTTAACAGAGAGCTCATCCTTGCTGAAACTCAACAGCTCATCAATACCACTACCATGAACCTCGAGGACCTAATCTCTCACTGGAACAACAGTCTCAGTGCTATTGCTGTTCGTCCTCCATCAAAAAATCAGTCAAGAAAAATAGAGAATGCTCCTTGGTACACAGCGGACCTTAGAGAATCCCTCATCCAGTTAAGAAAACTCGAAAAACGCTGGCGTCGCTCTCATGCTATTGTTGACCTTACAGCATTCAATAGCCACCTAGCTGCTCACCGCAAGGCAATCTCCGAGTCAATGAAACGGTACCACTCTGATACCTTGTTGAGATCTCTCAATAAGCCACACGACCTCTTTGACCTAGTTAAGTCCCTATCTAAAGAGCCATCCTCAGGGCCTCATGTGGAGATACACCCTCAAGACTTTGCAACCCACTTACAATCTAAGATGCGCATTATCAACAAAACCACTGAAACATTCACCACACCTGTGCAGGATGTCCCTGGAGCTCTTTCTGCATTCTCTATCCCCTCCAAGAAAGGAATTGAGGAAACCATTACATCCCTCAACATTACTACATCCCAGTCCGATCCATGCCCTGCTTTCTGGATCAAGGAGCTCCGCAGTCACTTCAGCCCAGTAATTGCCAACATAATGAACCTCTCCTTTTCAACAGGATCATTCCCTTCAGCCCTTAAGCATACTTCAATTAGACCCCTGCTGAAAAACTGCAAGCTCGACCCTCTAAAGGTAGAGTCCTATAGACCCATCTCTAGCATACCTCTACTTGCTAAGATCATTGAAAAAGAGGTCCAACGACAGTTACAGGACCACATTGACACCATTGCACCGCTAGACCCCTGCCAACATGGCTTCAGGGAACATCATGGAGTCGAAACTCTCCTCACCATTCTCTTCAGCAAGATAATCTCTGGCATAGATAACATCCGCCAAGGTTTTGCCCTCATCTTTCTGGACATCGCCGCAGCGTTCGATTCAGTGAATCACGAACTCCTTCTAGTGAGACTAATTGAGAAGGGCATCACTGGAACAGCGCTTAAATGGTGCAGGTCCTATCTATCCGAAAGATGGCAGCATGTCCGCTCAGGTGGCAAAACTTCAGAACCCTTCCACCTTGATCAGGGTGTTCCTCAAGGTTCCTCACTCTCTGCCCTTCTATTTAACATCTACATGCAACCAATCTGCGAGATCATACGGTCATTTAAGGTCGACTACATGCTTTATGCCGATGATGTTCTACTCTACACCCCCATCTCTACTGACCATTTGGACCTCTCCCCTATAATAAACTGTTTCAATGCAGTTTCTGACTGGCTTCTCTCCCAAAACCTCCGTATACAACATAAGAAAACGGAAGTCCTCTTTATCACGAGGAACCCCAACTTTAACCCACCACAATATCTCAAGACTAAGGAGGCTGAACTGCAATCCAAACCCTCAATACGCTACCTAGGAGTCATTCTGGATCAACGCCTAGATATGAAGTCCCACATAGGAAACACAGTCAGAACAGTATACTATAAGATCCGATCTTTGAGACACCTACGCTCCATGTTGGAACCAAAAGATTTCAGGACAGTATACCAGACATTGATCATGCCTCACTTCGACTACGCTAATGTCATTCTTCAAGGTCTTCCTCAATCCACATTAAACCCGTTGCAGCTGGCGATGAATGCCGCAGCAAGGGTACTTCAGGGAGCCGCCAGGACTGACCATATTACTCCTCTGCTGATCCAATTACACTGGCTACCCATTCAGGCCAGAATTCTCTTCAAAACTCTTCTTATCACATTCAAAGCTCTCAATAAGCTCTCCGCTACATCCTTATCTGCCCTTATTAACACCACTACACCAAACAGAGCAAGAAGATCCTCGACCATCAACTCCCTAAAGCTCCCAAAGGCCCTTACAAGCTGCCAACAGAGCCTTTATCCTTTGTGCCCCTAGGTGCTGGAATGCACTACCCCCTGGCATCCTGGCTATCAACAGCTTATTACAATTCAGGAAAGCCCTCAAATTCCATCTATTCAATAAGTATCTTATAGAGTCATCAACACCCATTGACATCAGTGATCCCACCCAGTTACCCAATTCCACAATGTCTCAATAACATGATTAGGCTGATTCTCTATAACGATTGATCCTGTTCCTAGTAACATGCACCTATTCAGTATTATTACACCTGTAAATAGTTTGTAGATAGTTTCCCTTGTTATCCAAGTTCCTTCCCTTGTTATCTGTAAACTCATGCAAGTTGACTGTACTGAGATTTTTTTCTATGTGAACCGCGCTGATGCTGAATAGTGCGGTATATAAGAGAATATAAATAAATAAATAAATAAATTTTAATTTCATAAGAGGGAGTCTATGATAAAATTAGGAAAATGGGTAGGAAAAAAATAAAAGGAGCAACTGCAAAGGTTAAGAGTACATCAGCCCTTGTTTAAAAATACTCTCTTGGAACCCCAGATCTAATGTATTCCATGCTTCAAGGTAAAAGGAAGACCAAATGACTGCTGGCCTGAAGGAGGAGTTGGCAGGGTGGGAGATAAGGGAAATGGAACTGCAGTGGGCTAAACTAAAAGGGGCAACAGATAGATATGTAAGGAAAGTAAATAAAAACAATAGGAAAAAGAAAACCTATCTGATTCTCCAAAGAAGTGGCTGCACAAACAGCTTTCACAAAATTCAGAAGTTTGCAAACAGGAACACAGAAAATAATACAGGATAAAGCTAAAAGGGACAAAAAGAGAAATAATGATAGCAGAATCAAAGGCAGAAAAAAAGATGGCTAAAGATCTAAAGCGTAATGACAAAACTTTTTTCTGGTATATTCGGGAGAAGAGGAAGATCAGAGGTGGAATTACAAGACTCAAAAGTGCTAAGAACGGACCTGTGAAAAGTGACATTGAAAAAGTAAAAATGCTAAGCAAATACTTCTGTTTTTATTAAAGAAAATCCTGGAGAAGGACCACCTGTGATTGAGAAATATACAAATGAGAATGGTGTAGATACCACATCATTCACAGAAGATGATGTGTTTGAACAGCTTGCAAAATTGAAAGTGAACAAGGCCATGGGACCGGATGGGATACAACCCAGGATACGGAAAGAGCTCAGAGGTTCTGGCAAGTCCTTTAAAGGATGTTTTTAATAGATCCGTGGAGACGTTCCACAGGACTGGAGAAGGGCTGATGGTGAATACCTCTTCACAAAAATGGCAATAGGGAAGAAGTGGCAAACTACAGGCCAATAAGCCTTACCTTGGTGGCGGGAAAAGTAACAGAGACGCTCCTGAAAGAGAGAATAGTGGACTTTCTCGAAACCAATGGGTTGCATGATCCGAAGCAGCATGGTTTTACCAAAGGATGATCATGCCAAACAAATCTGATTGAGTTCTTTAACTAGGTGACCAGAGAACTAAATTAAGGGCATGCAATGGTTATGATCTACCTAGATTTCAGCAAAGCTTTTGCTACTGTTCCTTATAGGAGGCTTATGGGAATGGGTCCCAAGTGGTGAACTGTATCAGAAATTGGTTGACTAACAAATGACAGAAGGTGATGGTAAATGGAACTCACTTGGATAAAAGGAAGGTGATTAGTGGCATGTACTACTACTACTACTATTCAGCACTTATATAGCGCCACACATGCAGCACTATACAGACATACATACAAGAGACAGTCCCTGCTCGTCAGAGCTTAAATCTAGTCGAGACAATAGAGAGCATTAGTCAATTTGGTGCAAAACACAATATGGTCTTTACAATTCGGTCATGAAAATTGACGGGAGTCAGGTTAAGATAAAGGATAGAAGTCAGGATCTGAAAGCGACAGTGAAGAGGTGGGTCTTCAACCTGGATTTGAAGAGGGCTAGGGAGGGTGCTTGGCGTATGGACACAGGTAGGCTGTTCCAGGCGTAAGGTGCAGCAAGGTGAAAGGAGCGAAGTTGGCAGTTAGCGGTGCGAGTGAAAGGCCTAGATAGAAGTAATTTGTTAGAAGAGCGAAGTTCCCGGAAGGGGATGTAGGGAGACATAAAAGATGTCCAGGGATCAGTCCTGGGATCGGTACTGTTCAATGTATTTGTGAATGATATTGCTGAAGGATTGAATGGAAAAGTCTGTCTTTTTTGAATAGTAGGCTGAGGGAGTGGATAACATGAGGAAAGATCTACAAAAGCTGGAAGAATGGTCTAATACTTGGCAGATAAGATTTAATGTGAAGAAGCGCAGTGTCATGCACTTGGGAAGCAGAAATCCAAGGGAATTATATGCGATAGGGTTTGAGAGGTTGGCGTGCACGGACCAGAAGAAGGACCTCGGAGTGATTGTTTCTGAGGATCTCAAGGTGGCGAAAGAGTGTGACAAGGCAGTGGCCAAAGCCAGAAAGATGCTGGGTTGCATACAAAGAGGAATTACCACCAGGAAGGAGGATATACTAATGCCACTGTGCAAGTCGCTGGTGAGGCCTCACATGGAATATTGTGTTCAGTTTTGGAGACCATATCTTGCAAAGGATATAAAAAAAACTGGAAACCGTTCAGAGGAAGGAAACCAAAATGATTTGGTGCCTGCGTCAGAAGACATATGAGAAGAGACGAAGACCTAAATATGTATACTCTAGAGGAGAGGAGGGACAGGGGAGATATGATACAGACCTTTAAATACTTAGAGTATTGATGAACAAACAAACCTTTTTCAAAGACCGGGAAGCTATAAAACTAGAGGGCATAACATGAAGCTGCAAGGGGCTAAACTGAAAGGCAATGTCAGGAAATACTTTTACACTGAAAGTGTGGTGGATGCTTGGAATGCCCTCTCGATGGAAGTGGTGGGGCAAATACAGTGACAGAATTCAAAATGGAATTGGACAGACACAGTGAATCCCTTTATAACAACAGGATAAAATCAAAATAACCTTAACTGTCTCTGCTATCTCAACAAATAGGGGTTATCTGCACAGAGTGCTGGGTTCTCCAGGACCAAGCAGGAAGTCAGTCCTCACTTATGGGTGACGTCGGCGCCGACGGAGCCCTCGCGGAGCAATTTTCCCCAGCTTTCACAGAAAGCCTTTGGGAATTGCAGCGCGCATGCGCGGTCCCCTTCCCGCCCAGGGATGCCATCTTGCTCAGTCTTCTTTTTTCCGCGGAGCCCTACAGACGTAGTTTGTTACCGCCGCTGAAAAAGTTGATTTCTTTAGTTTGATTTCTCATAAAATTTTTCTTGGTTCGTGTGTCCTCTTCCCGCCGGGCTTTTGAGCCCGCTCACGTTTTTTATTTTATTTTATTCCAACTGGCGTTCCCGCCACTTTTTCCTTCTCCCCTGGCAGCGCGGTCTTTCGACCTTGCAGGGGTTCTTTTTCCCCCGATGGCTGCCAGCGGTTTTAAAAAGTGTGATCGTTGTGTCAGACTCATGTCTCTTACTGACACGCATGACTGCTGCCTCCGCTGCCTAGGGGCCGAGCATGACACTATGAGTTGCGGCCCGTGCAGCAAGATGTCCTCGAAGGCCCTGAGGAGTCGGCAGTCGCAAAGGGATCGTATCTTCTCTGACTCCGCGCAGACCTCGTCAGAGGCCTCGACATCTCGTGGCTCCGGCTCAGACCATCGTCGGAGTTCTTCTGAACGGGGCTCCCCCGGCCGGGAACACCGGCGGGAGAAGAGGCCCGCGAGGGTGGAGCCGGACGGCAATCCTGGTTCCTCGAGGGCCAGGTCGCTCAGCCCGGCCCAACTCCCCGAGCCCGACTCCCCGGGCCCTCAGAGGGGGAGAGGCCTTCGAAGCTTCCTCGTCTCGAAGTGGAGACTCCTGGACACATGAGTGATATAGTCCTCCTGGACTCCCCCACGGATGATCCGACGTCGGGCCCGACGCCGTCGGGGGCCGAGTCGGCGGACGCTGGGTCTTCTGAGCTTGGTTTCAGACTGACGACCTTGGAGCGCAGTATCTCTTCCTTCATGGACCAGCAGCGAGCATTGATCACCGGCCTCGCCAGTGCATCTGCCCCGACCACCGGGACGTCGACGCCCAAGTCGACCCCGGAGGCCGAGTCAATCCTCGAGTCCATACGAGCTCGAGTCGATCCTCGACCTAGGTCTCCCTCGGCTTCCCGTTCGGGACCGAGGTCCTCGGCGTCGGGGAGGAGGTCTCCGGGCCCCGCGCGCTCGGAGCCGCTCGACTACTCCTCGGAGGAGTCGGGCTGGGACACGGAGGAGGACGAGTCACCCGGTTCCTTTCAGACCCGGTGCGTCCCCTCCGACTCGCCCGAATCGGAGCCTCGGAGGCGGTCCCCCCCGGAGGATACCCGGTTCTCCGATTTCGTGAGGGATATGGCCAAGGCCTTGGCTTTTCCCGCGGATCCGGAGGAGTAACCCCGAGCCGAGGAGCTCGAGGCCCTTCAATATGACTCCCCCCCTAGGGAGGCCTTTACTGTACCGGTTCCCCCGATGCTGGAGTGGCTTCTCTTCCGCATGTGGGAAAGCCCGGCCTCAACGCTGGTGTTGAACAAGCGGGTCGATTCCATGTATCGAGTCCACAAGAGCCCCGGGTTCCAGAAGGCGCAACTACCGCACCACTCCATGGTGGTGGAATCGGCCATGCATCGACTTAAAAGTCAAAAGATGCACTCCTCGGTGCCTCCGGGTAAGGAGGCCCGGAATCTGGATGCCCTCAGTAGGAAGTGCTTCCAGGGCTCTATGCTTGCCTGTTGGGTCCAGACATATCAGTTGTATATGGGTATGTATCTCCGCGACCTGGCGAAAGAAATGGCGGGTTTTTCCGCCGGTCTCTCCAAGGAACCCTTGCAGCGGTTCCAAGCCCTGTCCACAGGGATTCGAGAGTGTTCGAAGTTCATTTCTCGAGCGGCCTATGATGGCTTTGAAGCATCAGCTCGAGTAGCCGGAGCCGGCATCGGGGCTCACCGCCAAGCTTGGCTTCAGTCCTCCGACCTCGAGCCGTGGGTGCAGGACAAGTTGGTCGATGTCCCTTGCAGAGGGGAAAACCTCTTTGGCAAGCCCATGGCCGACAAGGCGGCGGAGCTCGAGTCAGAGACTCTCACCAGGACTCGCCTTTCCAGAAAAACCTCTGCTCCTTCTCAGAGGAAGAAGGGCTCGGGAAAAAAGCCCTTTTACCCGAGGAAGGTGTTCGCTTATAAGCAGCACCACCACCACACTATCAGGCCTCGACAACCCCTCATCAGGGGCAGCAGCCTAAGGGGCAGGGTAACGGATCCCGGAGGCAGAAAGCCCCCAAGCCCACCACGCAGGCCCCGGCCCAGCAGGGTGGGGTTTTTTGACTATGCCAGCATAGCCTCTCCCCCCCAGGGGCCCTCGCTCAGCACGGGGGGCCGGCTGACCCACTTTGCTCACAGGTGGTCAGCCGTAACATCCGATGCCTGGGTGTTGCGGGTGGTTCAAAAGGGCTACCTCCTACATTTTCACCAGGTGCCCCCCCCCCTACTTCCCGGGGAGCCTCCCAGACCCCCGCTGCACAAGGACGTACTCCTTCAGGAGCTGCAAAGTCTGCTGCAGGAACGGGCGGTGGAGCCAGTGCCCCAGCATCTGTGCGGTCACGGTTTCTACTCGAGGTACTTCCTGGTGCCAAAGAGAACAGGAGGCCTCAGACCCATTCTGGACTTGCGCAACCTCAACAAGTTCCTGCAGCGAGAAAAGTTCAAGATGCTTACCCTTGGAACCCTACTGCCCTACCTCCAGCAGGGGGATTGGCTATGCTCCTTGGATCTAAAGGATGCTTATACCCACATCCTTATTCACCCTGACCACCGACAGTACCTAAAGTTTGTGGTGGCAGGGAACCATTATCAGTACCGAGTACTGCCCTTTGGCCTATCCTCCGCTCCCAGGGTGTTCACGAAGTGCCTGGCAGTGGTGGCAGCCTTCCTAAAGCTTCAAGGCCTCTTCGTCTTCCCGTACCTGGACGACTGGCTCATCCGAGCATCGTCTGCTCCAGAGGTCGCCCAGGCCACCCAGCGTACGGTGGCTCTGCTTCAGCACTTGGGCTTCGTCATAAACTTCGAGAAGTCCGCTTTGCTTCCCTCTCAGGACCTCGAGTTCATAGGGGCACAGCTGGACACTTGGCAGGCTCGTGCCTTCTTGCCTCTGGAACGGGCCAACAGGCTTATGGCTCTAGCCGGCAGGTTCAACAGCGAGTCGCCGGCCCCTGCCAGACAGTTCCTGCAACTGCTCGGACACATGGCCTCCACAGTCCATGTTACTCCGAATGCCCGTCTACATATGAGACCTGCTCAGTGGAGCCTTCGCACTCAGTGGCATCAGTCCACAGGGAGACTGTCAAACCTGATACAGATTTCCAACCGTCTGGTCTCCTCCCTGGAATGGTGGCTTCACCTGCCCAACCTAGTGCTCGGCATGTCCTTTCAGTCGCCCCCACCGTCCCGGGTGCTCACGACAGATGCCTCTCTCCTGGGCTGGGGGGCGCATTGTCGGGGGACATGCACTCAAGGCCTTTGGACACCTTTGGAGGCCGCCCAGCAGATAAACTTTCTAGAGCTACGGGCGATCCGCCTAGCTCTGCGGGCCTTCTCTCACCTGACGTTCGGTCAGTCCGTACTGGTGCAGACGGACAATCAGGTTGCCATGTTCTATGTGAACAAACAAGGGGGCACGGGCTCCCTCCTTCTATGTCAGGAAGCCTGGAGGCTGTGCTCTTGGGCTGTCGATCATGACATCCTCCTCAAAGCGGTTTACCTGCCAGGGCAGGACAATTGCCTAGCAGACAAACTGAGCCGGATTCTGCTGCCGCACGAATGGAAGTTGAACCCCGCGGTGGCCCAGCAGATCTTCCGCCGGTGGGGCTCTCCCACTGTGGATCTCTTTGCCAGTCCCCTGAACAGGCAGCTCCCCAGATTCTGCTCCTGGCACCCTCACCCTCTTCGAGTGGCACCGGATGCTTTCCTCATCCCGTGGTCCACGGGTCTGCTGTATGCCTTCCCTCCCACACCACTGGTGTCCCGGACCTTGTTCAAAGTTGTCCAGGACAGGGCCTCCGTGATCCTGGTAGCGCCCCGGTGGCCGAGACAACCGTGGTTCCCTCTGCTTCTACAGCTAGCGGTGGACACCCCTCTTCCCCTGGGGTTTCAGCCCGATCTCCTGACCCAGGATCAGGGTACTCTTCTGCATCCCAACCTCAGGGCCCTGCACCTGATGGCCTGGCTGCTGAAAGGGTAGTCCTAGCCCCACTGCTGCTAACCCCGGAGGTGGAAGCCGTCGTCCTAGCATCCCGGCGACCTTCCACCCGGAAGTCTTACGCCCTCAAATGGCGTCTCTTCTCAGTCTGGTGTTCTCAGCGATCTGAGGACCCCTTCGCCTGTCTAGTATCGGTGGTACTGCAATACTTGCTTCACCTCTTCTATCTAGGTCTCAAATCCAATTCTGTCAGAGTCCACCTCAGTGCTCTCTCTGCACATCATTCACCGGTTGAAGGCCAGCCTCTCTCTTCGCACCCCTTGGTGGCGCGTTCTCTCAGAGGCCGCCTTCTGCTTAAACCTCCGTTGCGCCCTCCAGCTCCTGACTGGGACCTCAACGTGGTTCTGCAAAGGCTTACCTGCCCGCCTTTTGAACCCATGGCTACCTGCCCTCTTCGTTTCCTCTCCTGGAAAACTCTCTTCTTGGTAGCCCTCACTTCCGCGAGGCGCGTAAGTGAGCTGCAGGCCCTAGTGTCGGAGCCTCCGTACACTAGGTTCTACAGGAATAGGGTGGTCCTGCGGACCCACCCTAAGTTCCTTCCAAAGGTGGTCTCCCACTTTCACATCAATCAAGAGGTGGTTCTTCCGACCTTCTTCCCCAGGCCGCATGCCAGCTGAGCTGAGACTGTCCTGCACACCCTGGATTGTAGAAGAGCCTTATCCTTCTACCTTGACCCTACGCGGGAGCATAGAAAAGCGGCACCCTGGCACCCTCACCCTCTTCCACTTGGAGAAAGTAAACTGTGAAGTAATAGACAAACTGGAGGACCTTGAGAATCAATCAGGGCAGAGCAATGTGTGATTTTGGGGGGTTTCTGAGGAGCCAGCCAATGAAAATTGTTTTGAGATGGTGGCCAGTATTGTAAAGTCCTTGCTGGTGCTGGAAATGGAGGGCATGGTGTAGCTATATCATGCACATAAGGCCTTGGGGGCTCCCCAGGTGAATCTATCCAGAAATTATATGGTTTGTTTTCACAAGAATAGCCTGAAGGAGAAAGAAGCGGAGGAGGGCCCATGCAATCAAGGGTTTCAAGTGGAACTCTCACACTATTGAGATCTTTCAAGATCTATTGGCCGTGATGCTGCAGAGGAGAATAGGAAATGTGTGATATCACCAGGAAGCTCTGTGAAGAGCAAGTGAAATACCACTGGCTGTTTTCTTTTGTGCTAGTGATCTCTAAGAATAGAAGAACAGTGCATGTGCACAACAGATCGGAGGTGGTGAAGGTGTTGAAGAGCTGGCTAATGCGGACCTGGAGGACAACAAAAGAGCTGGTAAATCACCGCAGAAGCAAGAGGTGCAATGACAGTGGCTAGAGAGAAGAAGACGACGACGACAAGCAAAGTTAGGGAAATGAAATGATGCAGCATACTTTGGACTCAAATGACTGAGTTGGCAGCAGAGGTGGTCTTTCTGGGATACTGATACTGTGGATTGCATATTAGCTATGGTTTTTTGTAAGCATTTGTGTGTAGTTTGCTTGGGTATTGGGGCAGAACTTGAAAGGTGAGGAATACCTGGATGGAGACAGTTTGGTAACTGGGGAAGGGGTTTGGAGAGTAGAAGGATGGAAGAAAAGTGGGTGGTTGGGTCTGTGTGGATATGAAGCAGTGGGGTGTTTGAGGGGGGATGAGTAAGACTGAGTTTGGATGGATGGAGACATGTATGCAGGGTAAACATGATGAGCTGAATCGTTGGAGGTTGTAATGTAGGGGCTGATAGCAGGGGGGGTATCAGATGTTAATAGGGTTAGTAGGGGTTTGACAGAGCTAAGGTTGGGAGTCGTCACTTCCTCATAGGATTGACTTGATTCTAGTAGATAAGGACTTGGTGTCTGAGGTGATGATGACTGGCGTAGAAACCATCACTTGGTCAGATCACAACATTTTATGGGTAGAGTTGAAGGGGAAGAACACACCAAATAACTTAATGTTTCTGGAGGTTGAATGATGAAATCCTGAGTCAACACTTCGTGCTCCAGGATATTGAGAGGGACATTCACAAATTTTTTAGTCATAATGGGGATGGGACTGTGGCACAGGCTGTAGTTTGGGATGCCTTTAAGGCCATGATCAGGGGCAGATTGTTGATTTGAGCAAGTAGGTTGAAGAAAGAGTAGTGAGTAGCAGATCTCCTAGAGAAAATTTAAGATATGGATGCAGAGAATAGAAGGGTATCTTCAAAACAGCTAGGGGTGGAAGTGGGGAGACTTGGAATGCAATTAAGAGGCTGATGAGTAGGGTGCAGTAGGAGCTAGAGTTAAATGGACAATTTTTTTTTGAGTTTAGTAATAGGGCTGGTAAGTTGCTAGCTTCCCAGTTCAAAGTGAAATGGAAATGATGCCATTTAGTACAGATAAAAAAGAAGGATGGGGAAAGGGTGATGCTTTCGGAGAAAATTAGGGAATGTTTTGTTTATTTCAGAGTTGTATGCATCACAGAGGGCTGGATTGGTGGAGGTCAGGACTGATTATTTGGAGGTGCGATCCAACACTTAAGGCTGAACAGCGAGAGGTGCTGGAGGCAGAGATAGGGTGGGAGGAAGTTTGGGTGGCTATTTAGTCTGTAAGCGGGAAAATCCCCAGGAGTAGATGGTTTGACTCCTTTGTTTTATAAAATGTTCCAGGGACAAGTAATAGACCTGTTGGTGGAGATTTTCAATTGGGTTTTAAAGGGGGACACAAACCACCTCCATTTTATAATACTACCAAAGAGAAAACCAACACATATAAATAGTAGGAAAGTTAACATCCTTCCAGTTTCTCAGGATAGATTGGACAACTATAGCTAGACAGATATCATATAAATGTAAATTAGATTTGGATAATTCACATATAGGTATTGCCAAACGTAGCATTACATTGTGGTAAGACTGATAGATCTTACATCTAAAGACCAGAGACACACAGCATGTTCTACTTCATCCTAAAAGACTCTTGACTTTTGCACACTCAGAAAACAAGTGTGCAGAAGTACCAGTTTGACTATGAGTATGCCAGCATAAATTAGAATTTAACAATCCAGCTCTATACATTTTCATAGATGTCCAAAGAGCATAATGTGCAAGGAAATAAACTGGCACAAGCTAGCTGAGCAAGAAGGATGGCCTAATGTATGCCAGAAGAATGTCCAGTCCACACCATCTTCCATCTGAATGGGGCATTCCTGTTCTCAGATTGTATGCAAAGTCTTAGACTCCTGATAAATCATAATCTCCAGGAACAAGCAGGAATGAGTCTTCACATATGGGTATCGTCGGTATCGACGGAGCCTGCATGGGAACGCTCCCCAGCGTCCAATCAGAACGCTTTTGGGAGCATCCCACAGCGCCTGCGTGCTGCCTTCCCGCCTTTCCCAACTGCCTCTCTCCAGTTTTCCATTTTCCGCGGAGCCGGCAGGACGTATTCTTGTCACCGCAAAAAATTCTTCTTTTTATTTTTATTCTTTTGAGGTCGTGTCTGCCTTCTCGACGCTACCGGTACCGCCGGTACTTTTCTTTCTTTTTCTTGAAGAATTTCTTCTTTCCTTAGAAATTTTTTCCCTGTTTAGTGCCTGACGGTTTCTAGGCCACTAGGCCTCTACCCCTCCATTATGGAAAAGCCAGCCATTATCCTTAAGAAATGCTCAAAGTGTGGCGGTACAGATATTTTTTCTGACTCTCATACTTGGTGTCTAAAATGTTTGAGTCCTGACCATTGCCCTCTGGAGTGTCTCTCCTGCTGGAGCTCAAACAGAAGGAGTCTTCAGAATCGAGCACAACTCGATACCCGGTCCACATCGCTCTTGATGTTACCAGCTAGAATATCTTCTTCTTCACAGGATCAGGTAACCAAACAAAAGTCTGTAAAGACTAGCCAGTCCTCGAGTGGTAGATCTCCTTCTCAGCATCGAGATGGCTTCGGCCTTGCCCTCGAGGGCATCTTGGCAATTAAGCCCCGGCGGGAGTCTTCGGGCTCCAAAGCATTAACGGGGCTCCGGGTTGTTTCCAGGGTTCTTACCTCGATGAACATACCTGGGCCATGCTCGGTGGTTGTGGCCGCTTCAAGCGGTACCGACACCCCGGCATGGGCTATGGTGATGGACGAAACACTCCTCACCGATGAACGTAGTCTAGCATTCTCCGCTACTTCGGTACCGCTAGAGTTGCTGCAGACCGTTCCTCGAGTATTGGTATCGACTCCGGTACCGGTATCGGCATCGGTGTCGGTACCGTCCATGCTTGCTTCGACAGAATCGCTTCCCTCGATGCCGAGCCTGGAATCGATCTCTGGCATGGAGGATTCGGTACCGACTCGTCTCGGTACCGACCTCGGGCGGTACCTAAGACATCGCTTTAAAGAAAATCCGATGCTTCATCCTTTTCAGTCTTCCGATCCCGATGACTGGGATGAATCCATCGGTAGCAAGGCTGATTTTTCTACAAATCTAGCCTTTACCCCTCATTTTAGAGAGTCCTCCTCGGGGGAGATTTCTTTTCAAGCTTTTCTGCTTGATATGGCAAAGTTACTTGCCATTTCTATACCTGGTAAAGAATCCATACCAGGGAATTCAGAGACACTGCAATTCCCCTGGATTCCAGAGGAGGTTATCATGCTTCCTTTGCATCAGATCTTACAAGATCTACTGTTAAGAATGTGGGAAACTCCTTTTCTCCAGGACCAAGCAGGAAGTCAGTCCTCACATATGGGTGTCATCGGCACCGATGAAGCCCCAGCGGAGCATTTCCCCAGCTTTCCATGAAAGCCTTTGGGAATGCTGGCACGCATGCGCGGTTCCCTTCCCGCCTAAAGGTGCCATCTTACCTCAGTCTCTTTTTTTCCGAGAAGCCCATCGGACGTGTGTCCTGTTCTCCCGGATAAAAGTGATTTTTTTTCTTCGGCGATTTTCGCTCTTTTTCTCCGGTTCAACGCCAGTTCCCCTCCCGCCGGGTTCGGTACACCGGTATCGAGCCTGTTTTCTTCATTTTTCGGTTTTTGCCCTTCGTGGCTGGCATTCGCGCACCTTTTTCATTTTTCACTGGAAGGCCGGTCTTTTGACCTCGCTGGGGCTATTTTTTCCCTGATGGCTTCCAGTGGTTTCAAAAAGTGTGATCGGTGTAAGAAAATTATGTCTCTCACCGACACACACGACTGCTGCCTTCGGTGCCTCGGCCCTGACCATGACCCAAAGTTGTGTGGGCCATGTGGGAAGATGTCTTCCAAGGCACTAAAGAGTCGACAGCATCAAAAGGAAAGGTTTTTCTCGGACTCTGCCTCCGGCCAGGCCCGGACCTTGTCTGAGGCCTCGACATCTCGGGATTCCGATCCCGAGCGCTGTCGAAGCTCCTCGGACAGGGGGTCCCCTGACCGGGAACATAAGAGGAAGAAGCGGCTCGCGAGGGCGGCGTCGGAGGAGGTCCCTGGTCCCTCGAGGGCCAGGTCTAAGACCCCCGACCGTCGTCCCGGGCCCGTGGACCAAGAGAAGCCTGCCAAAGTTCCTCGCGTGGAGCCGGAGTCTGCCCCGTAAGCCCCGTAGTCCTCGTGGACTCTCCTCCCAGAGAGCCGACGTCGGGCCCGGTGCCGCAAGGGCTCGAGTCGGTGGCTGCTGCGTCTCCCGAGCTGAGTCTCAGGATGACAGCCTTGGAGTGCAGACTGTCTGCCTTCATGGAGCAGCAGCGGGCACTGATGGCCAGCCTGTCTGGTGCATCTGCCCCGACCACCGGGGCATCAACTTCAAAGTCAACCCCGGAGACCGAGCCGATACTCGAGACCCTCGTGGCTCGAAGTCGTCCTCGGTCGAGGTCTCCCTCAACCTCCCATTCGGGACCGAGGGTTTCGACGCCGGTGCTCCCGGCGTCAGGGCGGGTGCCTCGGGGCCCCGCGGGGTCGGACCCTGACTCCTCGGACGAGTCCGCCTGGGAGACGGAGGACGAGGAGTCTCCCGATACTTTTAAGACTCGGTGCGTCCCGTCGGACTCACCGCAGTCTGATCCCCGGAGTAGATCCCCTCCGGAGGACAGTAGGTTCTCGTAGTTCGTCCGGGATATGGCCGCTGCCTTGGCTATCCCTGCCGATCCCAAGGAAGAGCCTCGAGCCGAGGAGCTCGATGCTCTGCAGTACGACTCTCCTCCGAAGGAGGCCTTTACTGTCCCGGTTCCTCCGATGCTGAAACGGCTCCTCTTCCGAATGTGGGAGGCCCCGGCCTCGGCGCCGGTTCTAAGCAAGCGAGTCGATTCCATTTATCGACTCCGCAAAAGCTCTGGTTTCCAGAAAGCACAACTGCCACACCATTCCATGGTTGTGGAATCAGCCATGCATCGTCTGAAGAGCCAGAAGATGCACTCTGTGGTGCCCCCCGGCAGGGCGGCCCGCAACCTCGATGGCGTCGGTAGGAAGTGCTTCCAGGGGTCGATGCTTGCTTGCCGTGTCCAGTCTTACCAGCTGTACATGGGCATGTACTTGCGGTACGTGGCCAAAGAACTGGCCGGCTTCTCTGCTGGTCTCTCCGGGGAACCCTTGCAGAGATTTCAGACCTTGTCCTCGGGGATTCGGGAATGCTCGAAGTTCATTTCCGCGCCGCCTGCGATGGCTTCGAGGCTTCGGCCCGAGTAGCGGCTGCCGGCATCGCGGCTCGACGCCAGGCGTGGCTGCAGTCATCGGACCTCGAGCCATGGGTTCAGGACAAGTTGGTCGATGTCCCCTGCCGAGGTGAGAACCTTTCTGGCAAACCCGTGACCAAGAAGGCCGCTCAGCTCGAGACAGAGCACCTTACCCAGACAAGGCTGTCGAGGAAGACCTCTGCCCCTTCACATAAGAAGAAGGGCTCGGGTAAAAAGTCCTTTTACCCAAGGAAGGGCACTGCCTACAAACAGTACCCTCAGTATCAGGCTGTCCAACCTGCCGGCCAGGGTAATGGGCCCCGTAGGCAGAGGACCCACCAAGCCTCCGGCCCCTGCTACCACTCAGCAGGGTGGGGGTTTTTGACTCCTTGAGCGTAGCCTCTCCTCCACTGCTCTCCCCACCCTGCACAGGAGGTCACCTCGCCCTCTTTGCCCACCAGTGGCCCCTTATCACTGGGGACAGTTGGGTGCTGGACATAGTTCAAAATGGCTATGCCCTCCATTTTCACCAACTGCCACCACCATATTTTCCAGGGGAGCCTCCAAGGCCTCCCCTGCACACAGACCTCCTTCTACAAGAGCTTCATGGTCTGTTGATGGACAGAGCGGTGGAGCCTGTGCCTCCCCACTTGCAAGGTCACGGATTCTACTCTAGGTATTTCCTGATACCCAAAAGAACTGGTGGCCTTCGACCAATGTTCCCTCTAATTTTCTGTAGGCTGTGTGCGCATAAAATATCAGCTGTGCGGCTTTTGAAGGAAGGTTAAATTTTTTGTGCGCTACATAACGACACTTGGAGTTATATACTTTAAAATTTGACTACACATTAGAATACAGTATGTACACCATATTGATGTTAATCAAATTAAATGAAAATAGACGATTACTAAATGAAGCAGAAAATTTCTAGTAATTACAATCACAAGTGTGGTATTATTTCAGTTAATTTTTATTGAAAGCCATTGTTATTCCATGTAAATAATTTATGTATGGAAGAAGAGTTCGGTGTCCTACATGGAGTGGTGGGTTCACCCCTAAACAAAGACATGGGGAGAGGTGGCCTGCACAGATCAACAGGTGCACCTACTCTTGCTGGGCAGACTAGATGGACCATGCTGGTCTTTATCTGCCGTCACTTACTATGTTCTCAAAATTTCTCTCTTCGATCTTTCAAATGTACCCAGTCTGAATAAATTTTATCAAGGTCTACTGATCCGCCATCTTGAAGATGACTCTTAACACGCATCAGTATTTCCAAATGTTCTAAATGTAAGCGATTCCTTATTTTGGTTTTTAAACTGTTCATCAAGCTGAAACCACGCTCACAATCTGCACTAGAAGCCAAAAATGTTCCACCAATATCGATCAGTTTCGCTAAATCTGCAAACTGAGCATTCTGAAATGCCAAAGTCGCCATATCCGGAAAACTGTTTATCAGTTTACTTTTGATTTTTTTCTGCGACTAAAAACTTGAAGTCATTGTACTGCTGAACAATAATATGTTCCTCCATAAGAAATTGTTTGTACTTTAAACAGAGTGATCGGATGTTTTCAATTCCAAATTCATAATCACACTGTGCTATTGCTGTCAAATCAAAAGCAGACCATTCCTCAATTTCATTTTCAGGAAATCTTTCCCCTAAATGCAGACACAGCATATTAATGAAAGTAAGTGTGGAACCAGTATCCACTGAAGCGTCTCCAGGTATCTTGTCGAGAAGATTTTTAACATTATCAGTCCATTTTACTGTGTCACCCAAGTATTGCATTCGGATTTTGTTCAGCTTACCCTGTGCAAGATGATATGCTTCCAGTGGTGTTAGCCCACGTTTCTGAAATGCCATTGTTAATGACGCTAGTTCAGATAAAACATCATTCAAAATTTGCAATGTTATATGGAATTGATGGCTGTTTAGCTTTTTATAACAGTACTTTGCAATGGGATCATTATCCTTATCTTCTTCAAAGTATTTTAATAATGGATCATAATTTCGAATAATTGCTTGAAGAGCAAAATGTCTAGATAACCACCGCACTTCGTTCAGAGGTCTAAAAGCAATTGACTCGCATTCAGAAGCATCTGCTAATTCTTTAAATTGTGACCTTTTAGTAGAAGATCGACAAAAGGTTGTGTAAACAGTTCTCATGAAAGTTTCAACTTCTTTCATCAACTTTACCTCCTTCCATGATTCAGAGATCCCCAAATCTTCACGATGGGCAACACAATGCTGCTGCACTAAATGTGAAATATTCTGTTTGAGCTGCGCAGCAACACCATTTATTCTGCCTGACATGACAGAGGCACCATCCGAAGTAAACATGACCATTTTGTTAAGGTCAAGCTTGTATTTCCCATAGAATTCCCGGAGTGCACTGACTATTGATGCAGCATCGAATGCTTCCAACTGTAGCATCCCACCAAATGAAGTTTTATACAGACATGAATTTACTGGCCGATATTTGAAGTACAGTATTAAGTATTTGTTGACAGAAATGTCTGTGCTTTCATCAATAGTTAATGTATGATACACTGCTGATGCAACATCTGCCATGAGCTTATCTTGGACATTCATGTTTATAATTTCAAGAAATTCAAACGAATAGTTTTTGCTTCTCCAGCTTTCAGGTATGGTTATGTACTTGGACATGTGTTCATTAATATCTTGAACAGAGAGCATGGAAATATTCATCCGAACAGCCAGCAAAACATTATCAATTAGAATTTTAATTTCTTCTGGTGTAGAACGCTTCCGTTCATTACTATTTTTTTATTTAACATCTTTTATATACTGCGCTATTTGTTGTCAGTGCGGTTTACATATAACAAAGGTTGCACATTCAGAGGACAAGTGTGTGCTTACATTATAACAGGAAACGTAAACTTGGAACAACAGGGTAAAAAACTAATTTGCCTTTTCTCTTTTTCAGCGGTGCTCTCAAGCAACAAGTTAAATAATCCTCCTCTTAAATTTGGATTTTTAGCTCTAAGTTTCTTAACACTTTCAGTATGAGTCTTACTAGACAGATGTCGTTTCAAAAAGTCCAGTTTCCACACATCATCCCAAATTTTGCCATTCAAAAACTCTCCGATGGTTTTTGCATCTCGGCAGTATAAACAGACTACTCCGTCATCCTCTTCGTAAGTGAATATTTCACGCAGTTGAACGCACGTTTTATCTTGAGATTTCGGTGTCTCCGTTTCAATCATTTCTTCAAGCCATTCAGGCTTAAAAGCTCTGGCCGTTCTCTTACGTTTTGCACCTCTCATTGCTATTGGTTTCGACATTTTAAAAGTGGTGTGGTGGTCACAGCAGGTGCTTTATTATTCAAAAGAAATGCCCACAGCCTACAGAAAATTAGAGGGAACATTGCTATAAGGTATGTACATGTATAAAAACAACATACACCAAGATTTTATGTAAAGCAACTCAAAAAAAACATATGGCATAGTGACTTACCAAAAAGGTCAAAACATTAAAATGACATTAACATAGCTGAACACTAAAAATCGACGACCGAGGGATAACAAGCATCAATAACATGGGGGGGGGGGGAGGAAGGGGGAAGGGAGATAGGAAAGGGGGAAAGGAAGGGGGGAAGGGGAAGAAAAAGAACTGACATTGTATTGTAAAAGCCCTATCTGTTTAAAAGAAAAGGGGGGAAAACAAATGGGACTAAAGTACCACTAATAAAAAAGGTGATGGATGGCATATGTAGTAAAAATAATAAATAGTTTTGGCATTAAAAGATCTCTCTGAAGATAAGTACAAAAGTATGATAAGCACATTTGGCAAAAAGAAAGATCATCTCTGGTTGAAAGAAGAGAAAAGTGGGGGCAAGTCAAGGACATTTTCCCTCTTTCACAGGGTTCCTATGCCTGTACTCGCCAGCTCTATGGGGAAACCACCTGAAATAAAAAGGGGGCAAGAACTTAGAAATCCCACTCCTCATTTCTTAAGTGCTTTCCTGCGACTTTCTTCACCTCATTAAAACACAAATGAATAGTACCATTTAGAGAAGAGCAAAACACACACTGAAATTCTAGGGGGCCTTACACAACAGGTAAGAATGGTGTCAGGGAATAAATGGCTTTAAACAAACTTTCTGAAGAAAGTAGTCAGTGACAGTTGTGAGAAGAGCATCCTCAGTAGGAGCAGCAGTCCCATAGTGTTTTTAACATGCTCCTTCAGTAATCATAAATACACAATCAAATGCCACTGATAAGACAATAAATAAGCAAACAAATTAATCATAAATGAATAGCAATATAGAATAATGTATCACACCACATAAAAAGTCACTGTATATTGAATAAATATATAAATAACAATTAATAAAACATAGATAAAACATAAAAATCCTTAAACAATCATAACATTATATATAAACAAACATTATCATAAAAAGCAAGCTAAAGCCATAGATACTCGATGTAAATAAATAAGAACTTCAAAAGAACATATACATACATGATCTTCTGGTCCAAGGTAAATTGCCTTTTCATCAGATTCTCCATGAATTCTTTCACTCCTGCTTCTCTGTATGTAATTAGTCCTCCATAGTTGGATTATGTGTTACATTCCCTCAGGATTTCTTCATTTATAGGTCCTCATGATATCCTTGTTTTATCATGTAACATGGAGAATCTGATGAAAAGGCAATTTACCTTGGACCAGAAGAGGCCACAGTACGAACCACCCGATCTACTGTGGAGTATTAAATAAACGACTTACTGTAAAAAGATAAAACGGGTCGATACAAATAAGTAAGTAAAAAAATTGGAATCGCTTGTTGACCAGACAAGTCATAAAATTCCATTAAAAGGAGGCCATTTTGAAACAAAATGTTGAAATGAAAGAATGAAAAAAAGTATATACCATAGACAAGCTGATGAAGCGGCTTTCACAGCATGCACCAAGGTGCCAGCAGCAATCAATGTGAAAACAAATCGTGTTTATAAATATAACAAAAGAAATAAAAATGAACCACTGAAAAGGTATGGCAATAAAAAAAAACCAAGTGTTTAAACTATAAAAACAAAACAGATCAAAAAACTGAAGAATCAAACCTTTCTCCGACACTCAAAACAGCACGGTCTGGTCGTAGCGGCTTTGTTTAAAATGGGTAAAGACGCCGACGCATGCGCCCTTAAATTAATATGTAGAGCCGCGGGAAACAAGAAAGGGGGGGGGAGGAGAATGGCACGTCAAACTAAAGTGCTTAAAACAATCACAAATTATGAAGGGGCAAAAAACAAACAAGCAGCGCATGGTGATACAATAAAAACGCATAAGGAAAAAAAGGAAGGATTAAAATTGTACCATATAAAGACCAATGATGTAAACGATGCCGAAGGGGCTCCGGATGCAAATTGTGATCACCGCGCCAATACCGTGTGAAATACATTAATCCATATAACCCGATTGGGACAACTTGCTCAAATTGCAAAAGGCAAATGTAAAAAATTAAATAAAATAAAATAAGCTATAACTAATCAAAGAAGGAAGCACTACCTAAAACATCCATGTCCCGATGCACCAATATCAACCATGCACCGGTCTCCTCTTCTTCGCTGGTGCGGTGTGTTGCTCTGGCATCCAAGGCAGCACATGGCACTGAAGGCTGGCTGAGGGAGGGATCCAAGGAGGTGCGTGGCTGGCAGGCAGGCACAAGAGCAGAAAGAGGCTGGCTTGCTGGTTGCCCCTCCCTTTTATTTCCCTCTAGCCTGCCATGATTTGTCAATCGTCCGGTCACATGTGAGAGGAGTGAGGGCAGGGGACTCAGTGCAGACAGAGGAGAGATTCGCAGAATGGCAGTAGATCGGTGGTGCAGCCGCAGCCTTAAAAAAACCCAAGGTTTGAAATCAGTAATTTTTGTGCGCTCCTTTAAAAGTTGTGTGCGCGCGCACACGCGCACAGCTTAGAGGGAACAGTGCCTTCGACCCATTCTGGACCTTAGAAACCTCAACAAGTTCCTAGAGAAAGAAAAGTTCAAGATGCTTACTCTTGGAACAGTTCTGCCCTACCTCCAACAGGGAGATTGGCTATTCTCCTTAGATCTAAAGGATGCGTACACTCACATCCTCATTCATCCAGACCACAGAAAGTACCTCAGGTTCATTGTGGGAGGAAACCATTACACAGGTACACTAAAAAAAGTTTTTTTTAAACTGCCTCTAATGTTTCGATTGATTTTTACGTTTTTTGGTGCGCTGAATCCAAATCTGGTAACCAATTTGCTCCATCACGTACAGATTTTTTGCTACATTGGGTTAGCAGTTTGAGGTGAACGTTTCAGAATGAGTGCGATCCAGTAAAAGTTTCTTGGATGAATTCTTTATACTAATTGTTTAGTAGTTATTCAAATAAGAATAAAGAAAATTGTAACAAGGCAGCACATAAGAATAGAGTAATGTCAACAAAACACACTGTGATGGTAGCAAAATTGTCTGCACTTAAAACAGCCACATACATGTGCACAAACATTGAGCATATAAGAGCGAGGTTAGACACAAAGCAAAGCAAAGAAATGTGCAAAAAATGTTGTACAGGTATGTATGTAAGAATAGAAAACGCAAACCGCACCATTGCAATACATGAAGACAAACACCCGATGGTGTGAAAATAAAATTCTAATAAATGAGATCCGACACTGTGGTAATAACTAGCAAATTTTTATTTCAAAGTTTAGTAAAAACACGATATTTGTCAACACAGTTTAGATTTTAAAGTCATTCTTGGGTCAATCAATCTCCTGGTGGGCCCGTTTCTTCTTCCCCCGAATGCTTCTCTTGGTGCGCTGCTTGGCGTATTTTTCATCTGGGGTTTCCCGCAGCAGCAACCAGCAGAAATCAGCCATCATAGTGGTGTTCCATCTTCCTTGGTACCTTCTCTCTGCGTCCTTGATGTCCTGGTGAAACCTTTCACCTTGTTCTTCACTGTACGCCCCCAGGTTTTCGGGAAAGTAGTTCACATGGGAGTGCAAGAAATGGACTTTCAGGCTCATGTTACAGCCTTGTTCTTTGAAGGCATTGAGCATCCTGGCAACAATATCCTTATAGTTCTCATCCCGCCTGTTCCCCAAGAATTTGAGAACAACATCCTTGAAGGAATCCCAGGCTTCTTTTTCCTTCTCAGACATCGTTTCAGCGAATGCTCCATCTGAAATGAGTTTCCTTATATCAGGGCCAACAAACACTCCTTCCTTTAGCTTTGCTTCAGAAAGTTGGGGTAACTTTGAGCAAAGGTACCGAAAGCACTCACCATCTTTTGGAAGGGACTTGATGAATTGCTTAATGAGACCCAACTTAATGTGGAGAGGTGGTAATAGAATTTTATCACGAGGTACCAAGCTCTCATGAAGAACATTTTTCTCACCGGGTCTCAAATACTCCCGAATTGGCCAGTCTTTTTTCCCCCAGTGTAGGTCGCGGGCCCGGCTATCCCACAAGCAAAGGAAGCAGGGATATTTGGTGAAACCGGATTGCTGCCCTAATAGCATGGATAGAATTTTAAAGTCTCCACAAATCATCCACTTATGCTCATCATAACGAATCTTCTGAAGAATCAGGGCCAAATTCTCGTATTTTTCTTGGAGAATAACAGAGTGAGCAATAGGAACTGAAGCGAATGTGTTGCCATTATGAAGAACACCTTTTATGCTGTCTTTTGACGAATCAATGAACAGCCGCCATTCAGCAGGATCATACTTGAGTTTAAACTTTTCCATCACTCCGTATATATCGTTGCAAAATACCAAATCTTCCTCTTTGCTGAAATACTTCAAAAATTGTGTCTCGGTTGCAGTACCAATAAAAAGTTGTTCCTGGTGACAATAGATTTTTCTGTTTAAGCCGAGAACCTAGCAGTTGGGCAGCATCTTTTGGGAGTCCTAAATCCCGGACTAAATCATTCAATTCAGCTTGAGAGAAAAGTTCAGGTTTCGGATCTGGTTCAGTTTCAAACTCGGAAGTACTGGACTCATCGGGAAAAGCCATCTGATGAGTCTCATGATCAGAACTGTCCACACAAATATGATCCAAAGATTTTGGTGGTTCAGGCACAGGTACTTCGTTGCTATGAGGCATAGGCCTAATTGCTGAGGGAAGGTTGGGGTAACTTATTACGTTCTTATTTTTTAAGTTGTATCCCTTCACAATGCAAGAGCAAAAATAGCAGTCACTGCTGTGGTCTCTTTGTTCACGCCACATCATAGGTATTCCGAAACGAAATGCTTGTTTTTTACCTTTCATCCATAAGCGTAGATCTTCCTCACATGTCTTGCACACTTTGTGAGGAGACCACGGTTTGTCTTGATCGCCTAACTTCAAACCGAAATAGGCGAAATATACTTTTTTAATAAATGCAGAAATGTTCCTCTGCCGCTTTTTCACGGTATATTCCCCACAAATAAAACAAAAACTGTCCAGAGAGTTGACGCAACCTCTGGCTCTGTGAGCCATCACAAATACACAGCACTGCAAACTACAACTGTAGTGAACCACTTCGGAATAAAGCTGGATTACGACTGAGCAAACAAAAGGTAATAATGAACTTGCAAGAAACTGAAATTTGACAGGAACGTTCATGTCGCAACCACCGTGTTTGAGCGAGCGCGAACGAGGCGAGGCGAGGCGAACAGGAAAGAACATGCGCCAGCGCGAGTACTGGATTTAGCCCCCCGCCTCCCAATTGTCCTGTTAATGTATAAAATGAATACAAAACACTCTAAAATATCATGAGGGAGTGTTTCTAGTTAGTTAACCATTACAACCTCTATTTTGGGCCAAGAAAATAAACTGCAGTCGGCTAAAAAGAAATTATGTGAACATTCCTTATATGGGTAAGAAAACTAATTTTGCAAGAAAACGTGACGTGATGGAACATTTTGGCTATTTTTCCTGGATTCAGCACCCCAAAATCTATAGGAATCAGTTGCAAAACTGGAGGCAGTTTTTTGGTAGTGTACCTGTGTTATCAGTACAGAGTACTACCTTTTGGCCTGTCCTCCGCTCCCAGGGTCTTTACCAAGTGCCTGGCAGTGGTTGCGGCCTACCTGAGAAATCAAGGCATCGTTGTCTTTCCCTATCTGGACGACTGGCTCATCAGGGGTCAGACGTCCCTGGAGGCCAGACAAGCCACCCTCAACACCATTGCTCTGCTTCAAAAGGTGGGCTTTGTCATAAACTTCGCAAAGTCCACTTTGCTCCCCTCCCAGAACTTGGAGTTCATAGGGGCAAGGTTGGATTCTCAACTGGCAAAGGCATTCTTGCCAGAAGACAGGGCTCAAAGGCTGATGGACGTGGCAAAGCAGTTTCTGAACAGGTCTCTGGTCTCCGCCAGACTCTGCCTCAGGCTTCTGGGTCACATGGCTTCGACAGTACATGTGACTCCCAATGCCAGGCTCCATATGAGGCCTGCACAGTGGTGCCTTCGGACTCAGTGGTCTCAAGCCATAGGCCACTTACGAGACAAGATAAAGGTGTCCAAACCCCTTTTGGCCTCCCTCAGCTGGTGGCTACATCCACCCAATCTACTCAAAGGAATGCCCTTCCATATGCCAGAATACTCCGTGGTCCTCACCACCGACGCCTCTCTGAAGGGCTGGGGTGCTCATTGTCTGGACAAGTGCACCCAAGGCCTCTGGTCTCCCTGGGAGGCAGCCCAACAGATCAATCTGCTGGAACTTTGAGCTATCCGCTTGGCTCTCAGAGTTTTTTCTCCATCCCTGGCTCACCGCTCAGTCTTGATTCAAACAGACAACCAGGTGGCCATGTTTTATGTGAACAAGCAGGGCGGCACTGGGTCCCAGATCCTTTGTCGAGAGACTCAGGACCTTTGTTCCTTTGCCCTGAAGCACCACATGCTTCTCAAGGCGGTGTACCTCCCATGCCAGGAGAACTGCCTGGCCGACCGGTTGAGCAGGATTCTGCAGCCCCACGAGTGGCAGCTGCATCCCTTGGTAGTTCAAAATATCTTCCTGAAGTGGGGTCTCCCTTGGATAGATCTCTTTGCCAGTCCACTACACAAGCAGCTACCCAAGTTCTGCTCCAGGCAGCCACATCCTTTGAGGATCGCACCAGATGCTTTTCTGATGTCCTGGTCTCAGAGCTTCCTGTATGCGTTTCCTCCCATGCCCTTGGTGGCCGGAACTCTGTTCAAGATTCTTCAGGACAAGGCCTCGGTCCTGCTGGTAGCTCCCAGATGGCCGAGACAGCCTTGGTTTCCTCTTTTGCTTCAACTGGCGGTGGATCCCCCACTGCCTCTGGGGTTGCAACCCGACCTTCTCTCTCAGGAGCAGGGTTCCTTACTACACCCCAATCTCAAGACTCTCAATTTGATGGCCTGGAGGCTGCAAGGGTAGTCTTGGCTCCCTGGGGCCTGCCTCAGGAAGTTGAGGAGGTTGTCCTAGCCTCTAGGAAACAGTCCACTAGGAAAGCCTATGCTCTCAAATGGAAGAGGTTTTCTGTGTGGTGTCAGCTACGTACAGAGGATCCTTTCTTCTGTACTGTGCCAGTAGTGCTTCAGTACTTACTGCACTTATCAAATCAGGGACTTAAGTCCAATTCTGTTCGGGTCCACCTCTCAGCTTTAGCAGCTCACCACTCACTGGTGGAAGGACATTCTTTGTCAGGTCACCCCTTGGTGTCCTGCTTTCTCAGGGGCTTGCTTTTGCTCAAGCCCCCCATCTGTCGTCCTGCTCCTGATTGGGAGCTGAATGTGGTCTTGCAGCAACTGACTCGCCCACCCTTTGAGCCGATGGCTACTTGTCCACTGCGTTTCCTCTCCTGGAAGACACTCTTCCTGATAGCCCTTACCTCGGCTAGGCGAGTGAGTGAGCTTCAGGCCCTGGTCTGTGATAGGCCTTACACCAGGATTTATAAGAACAGGGTAGTCTTCAGGACTCATTCCAAGTTCCTCCCTAAGGTTGTCTCCTCTTTCCACCTCATTCAGGAGGTGGTTCTTCCAACATTCTTCCCTAGGCCTCATGCAAGCCAGGCTGAAGCAGTCCTGCATACCCTGGACTGTAGGAGGGCCTTATTCCTTCTACCTTGACTCTACGCAGGGGCATAGAAGGGCTACTCAGCTCTTTGTATCCTTTGACCCCAATAAGTTGGGGTTAGCTATGTCCAAGCGTACCTTGTCTATCTGGGTGGCTGACTGTATCACCTGGGCTTACAAGGCGGCTGACCTTCCTTTGCAGGGTAGGGTCACGGCCCATCGTGTCATGGCAATGGCTGCCTCAGTGGCTCATCTCCGCTCTGTGCCCTTGGTAGACATCTGCAGGGCTGCAACTTGGTCTTCAAGCCAGACTTTTGCAGCCCATTACTGTTTGGAAAGGGAGTCCCGTAGGACAGTGCTTTTGGCCAAGCAGTACTCCGGAATCTCTTTGAGGTTTAGGCAACTCCTGCCCTCTGTTGGGCTACCGGTGGAGGTTGTGTCCTTGAAAAGTCTTTCTTTGCTGCTGGGACTAGAGGGAGTTCTCTTGTTCAGCCTGGGTTCCTCGGTAGCCCAGAGCTAGGGAGTCATCCATATGTGAGGACTGACTTCCTGCTTGGTCCTGGAGAAAGAGTAGTTACTCACCTGTAACAGGTGTTCTCCAGGAGCAGCAGGAATCACTCCTCACAACCCTCCCTCCTCCCCTTGGAGTTCAGTTGTACATAGTTTGTGTTTTTACATTTTTGTGTGCTCTTCTTAGCTATGTCATTTGACTGAGGTAAGATGGCACCTTTAGGCGGGAAGGGAACCGCGCATGCATGCCAGCATTCCCAAAGGCTTTCATGGAAAGCTGGGGAAATGCTCCGCTGGGGCTTCATCGGCGCCGATGACACCCATATGTGAGGACTGATTCCTGCTGCTCCTGGAGAACACCTGTTACAGATGAGTAACTACTCTTAACGGTATCCCCACATTCCAAGACACTTGACACTATGTACAAGGTGCCACCTTCTCCAGGTTTTCAAAAGACTCAACTTCCTCATCATTCTATTGTTGTAGAATCCGCAATGAGGCGTATTAAGAATGCAAAGAAGCACTCTTCTTATCCGCCAGGTCATGAGTCTAGGACTTTAGATGCCTTTGGACGTCGATGCTTCCAGGCATCCATGCTTTCAGCAAGAATTATCTCATATATTTTCTATATGAGATTATCTCTTGAAGAGGTCACAAAGAACTTAAGGTTTTTGAACCCTTTTCTTCCAGAGCATAAAAGAGCAGACTATTCCTTATTAGTCAATCATGCTCAAAATATCTCTAGGTTCCTTAATCGTGCTTCCCTGGACTGTTTTGAGTCTATTAGCAGAGCGTCTGCTATAGCCATAGGAGCACGACGCATAGCCTGGCTCCAAGTTTCTGACTTGGACAGATGGGTTCAGGAAAGGCTGTGAAATACTCCTTGTACTGGTGGAAATCTCTTCAAAAAGGAGGCTTTATTTCAAGCTAATCAGTTGAGCACTGATGCTGATACTTTCAGAGGATTGTCCAAACTTTCCTCTATCCCAGCTAATAAAAAATTCCATAAAAAGCTTTATTCCCCCAGGGGGAAAATGTTTTATCCATCTTCTACCCATTCTGCAGATGTTTCCAAAGATGGGCAACACCACACCAGGCTAAGAAAATCAAAACCTCAACAGGCTCAGCAAACCCAGCAATCGCAGGGTTTCTGATAGTTTATTCACTTTTCTGCGTGAGGTTTAGAACTTGAACCTATTTCTTTTCAACAGAAGCATCTAAAATTCATCTCATCCATGCTGAGATATCAGTCATACATTGACTCAATCCTCGGCTCTGGGCATGAATCTCTTGCTACAAGAGAAATCTATCCTTCTAGCTAAGAGCTATTAAGGACTATCATACCCCAGACATAACAGGTTTCTCCTTTTAAAACAAAAGAACTAACAACTAACAACAGGGTGGACTATACCTTTCACCTTGTCAGTTTCCTGTACGAGGATATCTCATACTTTTAACTGCAAGGGGACCAATGTTCCCTCTAATTTTCTGTAGGCTGTGTGCGCATTAAATATCAGCTGTGCAGCTTTTGAAGGAAGGTTAAATTTTTGTGCGCCACATAACGACACTCGGAGTTATATACTTTAAAATTTGACTACACGTCAGAATACAGTATGTACACCACACTGATTTTAATCAAATTTTATTTATTTATTTATTTATTTATTACAGGCTTTTATATACCGCTCTATTCAGAATCAGCGCGGTTCACAATATAACAACATACCATAACAACAAACTGTTAGGTTTTACAGAGAACAAGGTCAGAGAACTTGGATAAAACATGGGATTAAATGAAAATAGACAATTACTAAATGAAGCAGAAAATTTCTAGTAATTACAATCACAGCTTTTAAATTTTAAGACATCTGTGTTGTTTTCTATCAGAATAAGAACCATAATTTTTGTGCGCTCTGTTGTAAAGTATGTGCGCTCGCTCGGCGAGGTGTGTGCGCGCGCACACGCGCACAGCTTAGAGGGAACAGTGAAGGGGACCCTATCCCTTCAAAGACTTACTAAATTGTAAGTCTTCTCAACTCTGTATTAATTTCTATCCCTCTTAGCCCAGACATTCAGTCTCTAAGAGTACTACTAATCAACTGGAGGGCTTATCCTCTAAGCCATAGGATTTTCTTCAATACCTACTCCAGTAACTAGTTTCCATGCAGAGTTTTCTCCCCTTTTGCAGTTTATCTCCTTCTCACATATCTTTTTAAGGCAGCTTTTCGGACAGAAATTGGGTAACACTACTCCAAATTATGTCTGTTGGTCCTCTCCAAACTATGGGACCTAACTTTTATGCTGCCTTAATAACAGATAATTCCAAAGGAGATCCAGAACTCATTTGGACTATTTATTGTTGCAGGCATCAGGCCTGTCTACTATTCTTAGCCATGTTCAGTTCTTTTTGGCTCCAACAGAATAGATTAGGTTGCACACTGGCAATTCAACAGCCAGATCTAAGCAACCTACAACATGCTCCCTGCAATTCTACAGCAAAGCTCTGCAACTGTGGGCCTTTGCCAGAGAGCCTCAGAGCTACTCCTAATAGGGAGCTGCCAGATAGTTAATAAGGGCTTCAGCTGGTAGACTCTGTCAGTCATGTTCCTACATGACTGGTTTTTTCCTACTTTTACCATATTCCTTAAAATTTCCTTTTAAGAAAAGGTAACCAGGGTTTAGACCAGGTGAAAGTGTAGAAAATTGCACAATTCCCTGGTTGTTTCACATCTCACTGGAACTTCCTCAACAGGGATGCATTTTTTCACTGCAGTTGGTCCTTATTCACTACTTTCCTTCTAATTTCCTATACTTCATGATAGCTTATGTTGAACAGGAGAACTCATGATACCATGTTTGCCTCTTTATGAGGGCAATATGAGTATCTCCTTATATTGCGTCTTTTTCTCCAGCTACTATTTGAAATTGTAGAAGGATCCAGACTTGCTGTCTTAAGACTAGGATCTCCTCTGCACTCATTCACGTACGTCTCGAGACCTGGTTATTCAGGGGCTAGATCTTTTCAAGAAGTCTAATCCTATCCCTGTAAGTGAAGAACATATTACCAGTTTCCATGAAACTTTCTCTGTAGTTCTTCCATATTTAACCAGACAGAGATTCTCTATCAAGATTCTCAAGTAGGTCTTAATCCTTCTTGTTGTTGCGTCAATCTCTATACTACATCTGACTTTGAAAGATTTGTCTACTGTCCATATTAATGCTGCTCCAGCATACCATAAACTCAGTGGACAACCAATTTCTATGGTATTTTACCAAATACCTTCTTTTACCATTACCTTTTAGGTTACATCACATCTGAAGCTCTACATGTAAAGTCTTCATCATAAGTGACATCACTTACAAAAGACTTTTATTGATCTTCAAAAAATTGGAGGCTCAATGCCTAGTACAAATATCTTTCTCTTTCATTGGAATAAAGGGGGTCTTAAAGACCTAGCCCCTTTTTTCTGCAAGGGGTATTTCTACCTTTTCATCCAAACCAGTCAGATTACCTCCACTCTTCCTAGGACCTTATTCTGCTCCAAGGACAAGAAGTTCAATTTTTTGGACTTTACAGAAGCTTTAGCTATCTCTCAAAAGTCCAACCTCATTGAACTCCCCCAGTACTTCTTCTGGGGTTAGTTCTGGCCATGAGGACTTCTCATCTCTTCCTGTATTGCAAAATTATTTTTTCCCTCTACTTCACATTGGGGGAATTTCTTTGAGGATAATGATCTGGCTCTCAACCACAGACCCTTATTACCCTCAACAAATATTTTTGCAATATTTTTGAGTGAGATCCACATTAGAAAATCAAGACTCAACATTTTTCTAATATTTATGATTTACACAAGGACGCCCCTCTGGATACCTTGTTTAGTTAAACTGTTCCACAGCATCTCTTTTTCTTTTCTAGTTCAACTCCTACCCTCCATCCCTTGGATGCCTGAGGTTTTGAGGGATAAGCATGGCCCATCTTTAGATTGCAACATGCTGGGGTCTCCTCCAGGCATCTTAGCTTGGGAGTCCCCATATGTGAAGACTCGTTCCTGCTTGTTCCTGGAGATAGCACAGTTACTTACCTGTAACAGGTGATCTCTGGGAACAGCAGGAATAAGTCTTCACAACCCACCCACCTCCCCTAGGAGTTGTATCTCTCTATCTCTTTACTTTCCCTCGCTTTCTCTCTTTTTGTCTCAGCTCTAAAACTCAACTGGAGAGAGACAGTTGGGAAAGGCGGGAAGGCAGCACACAGGCGCTGTGGGATGCTCCCAAAAGCGTTCTGATTGGACACTGGGGAGCGTTCCCGCGCAGGCTCCGTCTGTACCGACGATACCCATATGTGAAGACTTATTCCTGCTGTTCCCAGAGATCACCTGTTACAGGTAAGTAACTGTGCTTTCCTGAGGAGTTTATAGTGCAAGAGTAGCCTAGTGATTGCAGCAACAGCCTAACACCCAGGAGATTGAGGTTTGATTCCCACTGACACTCCTTGTGACCTTGGGCAAATCATTTTAGTCCCTTGCGTTGCAAAAAAAGGCCTGGCAATCTACTTCCAGTCATATTTTGCCAAGAAAACCTAGGGGCTGTTGGATCGGCAGGGGTCAGCATTGACTCGATGTCACAAAAAAAAAGAAGTTTATGAGAACTAGTGTGTGCAGTTTCCCAGAAATGATTAACATACACATTAATACCAGAAGGAGAAGATCTATGTAGAATATCTAAGCTACCCTTTTTAAGACGGTGTGATAATTGTAACCATTTAAAGGAATCAGCTGACCCCAAATCAAACTTTGAGGTGAGCTGCTCCCATGTACGTAATTTCCTTACCTTCAACACATGATCTAAAATCCAAATTCCTTTATTCCATCAAGTCAGATAAAAGATATGTTTTGATCCTATCTTGAAACATAAGTTTGCCCATAATGGAATCAATAAACTATGTATCCAAGAACGAGGAGATAGCTTATCTATAGTAAGTACAAGAGAGCTTGTTTGGTACTGGATAATAGTAAGCCTTTGAACTACTTCATGAGATGGGGAAATCCCCATAAACAAGAATATTGAAATATACCTTTTCCAACTATTCTTTGACCATGTCACATAACCCTCTACTGCCTTGCCTTGTCGAGTGCTGATTCCTTCCCCCCACTACAGACTGTAAATAGCTTCTGTTTTATAATTGCTAAATTATGTTCATTATGTTTTGATAATGTATTCTGTTCAATTTTATTTATTTGTTAACCCTGTTATCTACTGTATACTCTGTTACCGGTTACTTGTTCAATGTAAACCCGTTCAATGCAATCGTGTTCTATGTATGAAGTTGTTCTGTAAACCGCACTGACTATAAATAGTGCAGTATATAAAACCAAATAAATAAATAAAAATAAATAAATATTGGAAATGGATAGGCATGGTCTTGCTGAAGTCTCAACCAATGTGGAGATTCGACTTATAACAAATCCGAAGTCATCCAGCATAAACCATATTTCGGCAAACAACCTCTCTGATATAAAGCAAAATTAGGGAAACTTACTCCACTCTGTTATTTTGGTGCCTTCAATTTCTTAAGAGACATCTTGATGTTCTTTCCTTTCCATAAGTAATGGATTAATAAACTATCTAGTCTATGGAAGAACTTCAGCAGACAAAGCTCAGACAGAAGGTAGAGAATATAATTAACTCAAGGGGTTATAGTCATTTTAATAGACTCCATTCTATGGATTCCACCTAGTAATGTTAGCCTCAACCAGCTCCAACATTTTCTCCATATTAATATCCATAACAATTTCAAGGTCATGGACATACATCCCTAAATACTTGATCCCCTTGGAAGCCCACTGAAGACCATGACTTCCAATCAGTTGTTCAGAACAGAGAGAACTGAGTGGCATAACTTCTGATTTAGTTGAAAATTATTTTATATCTGGTCAAAGTTGCATATTTTGAAGTTGTATCTAAAAATGCCACCAAGAATGAGCATGGAGATAACATTATCAACAAGACATTGCTAGCATAAGCTAAGGCTTTATACTCTTTTTCCTTTACGCTCAGGTCCTGTATGATGTTGTTTTGCTGGATAGCTATCAAAAATGACTCTAGAGCTATATTGAATAAAAAGGGTGACAGGGGACACCCTTGACATGTGCCTCTGGATAAACTAAACAGATCTGAAAGGATTCCATTTACTAGAACTCTAGACCTTGGATGGGCATAAAGAGCTTGAGTAGAATTAATGAAACGAGTGTCATAACCAAACCATTCCATTGCTCGGAAAAGGAAGCCTCATTTTACCCTGTCAAAGACGTTCTCAGCATCCGAAGTGAGAACCACTAGAGGAGCATTCTGGGACCAAGCAAGAGCAATAAGGTCCTTAAGCAATCTGACCTTGTCAGTAATATGTCTATCTTTCAAAAAGCCCACCTGATCTATTTGAATTATCATGCCTAGAACTTCCCTCAGTCTCATTGCCAAAATTTTAGGCTAGAGTTTACAATCTACATTTAACAAGGAAATGGGCCTATAGTTCTCTACTTCAGAATCATCCCTCATGGGTTTAGGTATGACAATAAACACCTCAAACTCAAGACCTGATGAACCTGAGGTCGTATAAGAGACAAACCGCTGCAAAAGAAAGGGACCCAGGGTGGGAAGAAATTACCTATAAAATTCTACTGGGAACCCATCCGAACCTGGAGTTTTACAGAGAGGCATAGAATTTAAAGAAGCCTCAATCTTAGAATAGGCAAGAGACTTATCTACATAGTAACATAGTATGATGGCAGATAAAGACCAGTATGGTTCATCTATTCTGCCCAGCAAGGTGGCAGGAGTAGGTGCACCTGCCGCTCTGTGCAGGTCACCCCTCCTCATGCCTTTGTTTAGAGGTGTACCCACCGCTCCGTGTAGACCACTCCTACTTGTTGAACTATAAAAGATAGTTATGTTTATTTTGATTTTATCCTGCTTCTATAAAGGGATCCACTGTGTCTGTCCCATGCCATTTTGAATTCTGTCACTGTATTTGACACCACCACTTCCATCGAGAGGGCTTTCCAAGCATCCACCAACCTTTCAGTGAAAAAGTATTTCCTGACATTGCCTTTCAGTTTACCCCCTTGCAGCTTCATGTAATGCCCTCTAGTTTTACAGCTTTCCTGTCTTTGGAAGAGGTTTGTCTGTTCAAGTATTTAAAGGTCTAAATCATTTCTCCCCCATCCCTCCTCTCCTCCGGAGTGTACATATTTAGGTCTTCAAGTCTCTTCTCATAAGTCTTCTGACGCAGGCTCCAAATCATTTGGTCGCCTTCCTCTGAACAATTTCCAGTCTTTTTATATATTTTGCAAGACATGGTCTCCAAAACTGAACACAATATTCCAAGTGAGGCCTCACCAGCGACTTGTACAATGGCATTAGTACCTCTTCTTTTCTGCTGGTAATTCTTCTTTGTTTGCAACCCAGCATCCTTCTGACTTTTGCCACTGCCTTGTCAAACGGTTTCTCCGCCTTGAGATCCTCCGAAGCAATCACTCCGAGATCCTTCTCCTGCTCTGTGCACACCAACCTCTCGCTCCCTATCACATACAATTCTCTTGATTTCTGCTTCCCAAGTGCATGACACTGCACTTCCTCACATTAAATCTTAACTGCCAAGCCTTAGACCATTCTTCCAGCTTTTGTAGATCTTTCCTCATGTTATCCACTCCCTCAGGGGAGTCTACTCTGTTGCAAATTTTCATGTCATTGCAAAAAGACAGACTTTTCCATTCAGTCCTTCAGCAATATCACTCACAACTACATTGAACAGTACCGGTCCCAGGGCCGATCCCTGAGGCATACCGCTAATCACCTTTCATCCGAGTGAGTTCCATTTACCATCACCTTCTGTTGTCCGTCAGTCAACCAATTTCTATTTCTGATCCAGTTCACCACCTTGGGACCCAACCCCAAGCTGTTTAGTTTATTGATAAGACTCCAATGAAGAACAGTATCAAAGGCTTTGCTAAAATCTAGGTAGATCACATCCATCACATGCCCTCGATCTAGTTCTCTGGTCACCCAGTCAAAGAATTCAATCAGATTTGTTTGGCAAGATTGTCCTTTGGTAAAACCATGTTGCCTTTGATCATGCAACCTGTTGGTTTCGAGAAAGTTCACTTTTCACTCTTTCAGGAGCGCCTCCATTACTTTTCCCGCCACCAAGGTAACGCTTACTGGCCTGTAGTTTGTCACTTCTTCCCTACTACCACTTTTGTGAAGAGGTACCACATCAGCCCTTCTCCAGTCCTGTGGAACGTCTCTTGTCTTCAAGGATCTATTAAAAACATCCTTTAACGGCCCTGCAAGAACCTCTCTGAGCTCTTTCAGTATCCTTGGTTGTGTCCCATCTGGTCCCATGGCCTTGTCCACTTTCAGTTTTGCAAGCAGTTTGAACACACCATTTTCTGTGAATGGGGTGGTATCTACACCATTCCCATTTGTATATTTGTCAATCACAGGTGGTCCTTCTCCAGGAATTTCTTTAGTAAAGACAGAGAATAAGTATTTGTTTAGCATTTTCGCTTTTTCAATGTCACTTTTCACAAATCCGTTGCCAGCACTTTTTGAGTCCTGCAATTCCACCTCTGATTTTCCTCCTCTCCCGAATATACCTGAAAAGTTTTGTCACCACAATTCACATTTTTAGCCATCTTCTCTTCTGCCTTTGATTTCGCTGTCCTTGTTTCTCTTTTTGTCTTTTAGTTTGATCCTGTATTCTTTTCTGTGTTCCTTTGTTTGCGAACTTCTGAATTTTGTGAAAGCTAAGTATTTTGCCTTTATTTGTGCAGCCACTTCTTTGGAGAACCAAATAGGCTTCCTTTCTCTCTTGTTTTTATTTACTTTCCTTACATATCTGTCTGTTGCCCCTTTTATTGCCTCCTTTAGTTCAGCCCATTGCAATTCCACTTCCCTTCTCCCCTCCCACTGTACCAACTCCTCCATCAGGTACTTGGCCATTTTACTGAAGTCAGTGTTTTTGATATCTAGGACTTTGAGCTTGCTGTGCTTGGACTCCACCTTGGCTTTTATCTCAAACCACACCATGTGATAATCACTGCTGCTCACATGGGCACCCACCTGGATGTTCGACACGCTATTTTCATTGATGAGCACTAAATCCAGCATTGAGCTTTCCCTGGTCGGTTCCATCACCATTTGTCTAAGTAATGCATCTTGGAAGGCATCCACAATTTTTTTTACTTCTTTCCAGATTTGCAGAAGTAATACTCCAATCCACATCGGGTAGATTAAAGGCACCCAATATGATCACGTCCCCCTTCGTGGCTATCTTTGCAATGTCAGTAATAAATTCGCTATCCATTTTTTCGGTTTGAGGTGGTGGCCTGTAGACTACATCAGTATGGATGACAGTGCCATCTCTTCTTTCCAACACAATCCACAGTGCTTCTTCTTTTCCCCATGTCTCCTGCATTTCAGCAGCTTTAATATTGCTTTTGACATATAGGGCTACGCCTTCTCCTTTTCTACCCTCTCTATATCTTTTAAATGGATTATAGCCAGCTATGGCTATATCCCATTCATGCGACACATTAAACCATGTTTCTGAAATGACCACAGTTTCTAAGTCTATTTCCACCATTAGCACTTCCAGGTCAGGTACTTTGTTGGCTACGCTTCAAACATTTGTGCTTTTTGCTTTCCAGCATTTGTTGACTGGCTTACCTGGATTTTGCATGGATTTTGTTCTACACACCTTTTCCCTCTTGCCATTGATGTGTGGTTTAAAAGTGTGTCCTTTACCAATGTTATGCTTTTGCTGGGAGTGACACGCTGAACTTGTCCTCCTCCATTCATCACCACCTTTCCCTAGTTTAAATGCCTGAATTTTTCACTTTGGATCCTTTCCCCTACAATGTAGAGATGTAGTCCATCAGCACAGTATATCTCTTGTTGATCCATCTGTTTCCCCAGTTGCCTATATATCGAAATCCTTCTTGTTTGCACCAAGTTTGGAGCCATGTATTAAAGTTGTTTATGTGATGCAGCCTTTCTGCTCCTTACCAAAAACAGGTAGAACTTCTGAGAATGCTGTAGTGTTAACAATGGGCTTGAGTTTCTCTCCCAGAGTCTGGAAGTTCCTTTGAAATGCAGAGGCACTGTTTCTAGCCAGGTCATTTGTACCCAAGTGGATGATCACATCAATTTTGGAGTGCTCACTTTCTGCACTAACTATACTAACAATTTGGTTTGTTTTCTTGCTGGCTGAAGAGCTTGGGAGGCATTTGACCATCTTCTCTCCTTTGAACTTTGTTCCCAAGTTAGTGCCTCTGATGATGGAATCTCCAAGTAGTAGTAGTTTTCTTTTTGTGATTTTTTTCTTCATATTTGGTGCATTATCAGTAGATTGGGCATTGACCCTCTCATTTAAGGGCACTTCAGTTTCCATGGATTGGGCGCCCTCATTATCCAAGGCAGAGAAGGCATTATGCATGGATATCTCTTGAAGTATAGGGTGTCTTTGCGTTACAGGTCGCAACCTGCCAGAGCCCACTGTGATCCATTTATTCCTGGGCTGTTTGATTCTTTGTGGGAGCGGTGGTGAATTTTGTTCAGTTGGTACCCTAGAAGAGGTATGTTTAATTGCAGTGAATTCTTCCCTTAGTAGAATCAGTTCTTTATGCATAGCAGCTAACGAGGCATATAGGGCAAGCTCTTAGGTTCCAAATGATTCTTTTCAGAATGAAAACATCACAGTTATTGCATTGAATACACAACATGCTGATTTAGCAGTCGTCTATATATCTGCCTACTATGTAAAGGTCCCTGTAACCTTAAAATTTATACCTTTGCTGCGAAATTAAGTAGGAGATTTAAGGTAGAATGCTAGGTCTCTGCAAATCTAAAAGCAAATGTGTCCCCTGGCCAGTAGACCCTATATGAACTGAGGCTATGCAGCGAATGTAAGCAGTCAGAATATTCATAAAAACTTATATCCAACAGTTAAATGTTATATTAAAATAACAGGCAATTGTAAAGTCTGAAAGCTTAGCTGTGTGTAGCCTCTGGGAGCTGTGATGACAAAACAGAGTGACTGAAGTTTGAGAAAAAATCATCATAATTTCTAAGACTTGCTGAGGAATCAGAAATATATAAAGTTTGATAGAATTCTTTACATTTTTGCTCAATCTGCGAATCAGAACAAACTCCCTGGAAGTCATGATCTCTGGTAATAGCAACTTTATTCAAATTTTCTTTATTTTAAACAACACATCCCAGTACTGCAATAATTATTATAAAAGGAAAACAAGAAAACAAAAAATATATATTTTGACCATCAATTTTAGATCACAATATAAAGAAAACATGGGGGCCCCAACAATTAACAAAACAGGGATATATATCCCTAATAGGAAAAAAAGAAGACATACAACAGGGTGAGAACTTATGCGTCAGCTATTTTGGACGCAGCATTAACCACATTCTCTTCTCTAGCCACCAGAAATTCCAACAATTGAGCAGGCTCAAAGAAAAGAACTACCTTTTCCTTATAGGTAATTATACAACAAGAGGAAAACCTCAATACAAAAGACCCATCAAGAGAAAGGATCTTAGGTCAAAAACCAAGGAATTCCTTTCTCCTCAGCTGGGTTGCCCATGACAAATCAGGAAATTTATAAACTTTAGAGCCCAGAAAAGATACATTGAAATTCCTGAAATTCGAATGTAAAACTACAGACTTATCTGGTTCTAAAGCCAAGGTCACCAGCAGAGTGGTCTGCTCAGTGACCACCTCCGAGGAATCCTCCAGGAACCCAGTCAGGTCCCCAAAGCCCTGGGATGGGTTTCCTGAAACTGAACCACTAGGTCTGGTGCCCAAGGACAAATACTGAGCCCTCACAATGGGAGGCAAGTTATCCCCAGGAAGTTTAAGTACCTCCTGGAAATACCCGCGCACCATCTCAGAAGCAATTACAATAGGAGACTTAGGAAAATTCAACATTCTCAAATTATAAATATCCGTTTTGTATATAGTTACCCTTTTACTTCCAAGTTACTGACCCTGTTGTAATGTAAGCAAAAGATTGTTCTGATGCAAAAATTGTTATTTGTAAACCGCACTGATACTAAAGAGCGCAGTATATAAGAACTGTAAATAAATAAATAAAATCCCTACAAATTTGATTCTCCAAGTATTCCACCTTCCTAGTACGCAAAGTTTTGTCCTTTACATGTGCGGTACACAAGCCTCAAAGCTGACCCAGTTCTGCTTCAACACTGGCTAACCGACTCGCTTGTTCCTCCTGGAATCCACTCCACTGCCTCCAAACTCCATGGTGGTGGAGTTGGCCATACATCGGCTCAAGAGCCAGAAGATGCACTCCTCGGTGCCCCATCAGGGAGACCCACGCCATGGATGTCCTGGGCAGGAAGTGCTTCCAGGGCTTGATGCTCATCAGTCGGATCCAAGTCTACCCCAGCTGTACATGGGCATGTAGTTTGCAGGACCTGGTGAGGGAACTTGCCGGGTTCTCAGCTGGTCTTTCCAAGGAGCCTTTTCAGCGGTTCCGGACCCTGACCTCCACAGTCAGAGTGCTCCAAGTTTATGGCTTGAGCCAGCAGCTAGTTTACCGCAGTATGCATTAGTGCCCGCCTCCAGGCCTGGCTACAGTCTTCCAACTTGAAGCAATGAGTGCAGGACATGTTGTTCGATGTCCCTTGCCAGGGAGAGTATCTCTTCGGCAAGCCCATGGTGGACAAGGCTGCTGAGCTGGAGTCAGAGTTCATGACCAGGACCGGGCTCTCCAAAAAGACCACTGACCCTTCCCAACAGAAGGCTTTGAGCAAAAAACCCCTATACCTGAAGAAGAGGAAGACTTACAGAAACTACACTCAGTACTGTACCTTCCCCGCTCCCCAACAGGGCCAGCAGGCAAAGGGACAAGGGCTACACCCAGGCCCAAGTAAGCCTAAGACCCCCAAGCCCCAGACTGTGCCTTTGGGGCAACCTAGAGGGAACTTTAGACTCCTTGGGCATAGCCTCTCCTCCCATGAGAGGTCCAACCTGACAGCACACAGGGGAGCTTCTGGTGTTTTATGCCTCCCAGTGATCCCTCTTAACCACCAACACCTGGGCCCTGCGGGTGGTGAAGGAGGGCTGCTACCTCCACCTTGAGCAGGTGCCCCCACTGTTCTTTCCCAGGGAGCCCCCTATTACTCCACTGGACCTGCTTCAGCAGGAACTCTCAATTCTTCTGGCTGACCATCTCAGGGGTAAGGGGTTTTACCCCCACTATTTTCTGGTTCCCTAAAGGACTGGAGGATTTCTGCCCATTCTAGACCTGCGGGACTTCAACCGGTTCCTGGTGAGGGAGAAGTTCAAGATGCTCTGCCTTGGGCCTGTTCTCATGGGAGGATGGCAGTCTTCTGCACCCCATTCTGGGGTTCATGATTCTGATGGCCTAGCTGCTGAAAGGGTAGCCTTGACCTAAATCAACCTGTCGAATGAGGTGGAGGAGGTCTTCCTCACCTCCCACAAGGCTACCACCCATCAGGTCTATGCCTTCAAGTGGCGGAGATTCTCTGTGTGGTGCGTGGAGAAGGGGATCAACCACTTCTCTTTGGTCCAGCTGGTGTTGCAGTACCTGCTTCACCTGTCCCAGGCAAAGCTGAAGTCCAACATTAGAGTACACTTTAACACACTCTCGGCGCACTACCATCTTGTCGAGGGTAAGCCCCTCTCTGCTCAGCCCCTTGCGACTTGCTTCCTGAGGAGCCTACTGCTCTCACGGCCACTTGTCCGCCCTCCATTGACAGAGTGGGATCTCAATGTAGTGTTCTCAAAGCTTGCTGTGTCACCCTTGTCACCTCAAGTATCTCTCCTGGAAAGTGGTCTTCTTCATGGTGCTCACCTCTGCTTGCAGGGTTAGTGAGATCCAGGCTCTGGTGGTCCACCTGCCTTATACGAGGTTCCACAAGAACAGGGTCGTGCTCTGCATACACCCCAAGTTTATGCCCAAGGTGGTGTCCCCGTTTCACCTCAAACAAGATGTGCTTCCCCTCCTACTTCCTAAGGCCTCATGCGAACAGTTGCAGCTTCTCATGGTTCACTTTTTCCGGTCATCCATGGTTTTTATAGGTTATTTCAGTATCTTGTAGCTGGGTAGTCCCATATATGAGGACTGACTTCCTGCTTGGTCCCGGAGAAAGCACAGTTACTCAACTGTAACAGGTGTTCTCCATGGACAGCAAGAATCAGTCCTCACATCCCTCCCTCCTTCCTGTGGAGTTGCTTTTTGTTATTTTTGTCTTCTTGAGATATGTTGTCATACTTAAGCAAAATGGCACTCTTAGGTTGGACGGGAACCATGTATACGTGATAGATCTCCCAAAGGCTTTCTTTGAAAGCTGGGGAAAGGTTACCATACGGGCTTCATTGGTGCCAACATCACCCATATGTAAGGACTGATTTCTGCTGTCCCCGGAAAACACCCGTTACAGGTGAGCAACTACTCTTTATCTTTTTTTTTTTTGGTGTTAAAAAATTTATCAAGCAACAGGAAGAACAGAACATGAGCATAAACAAGCATCCGTGTACATAAGAACATAAGATATGCCATACTGGGTCAGACCAAGGTCCATCAAGCCCAGTATCCTGTTTCCAACAGTGGCCAATCTAGGTCCTACGTACCTAGCAGTTTCCCCAAAAGACACAGGTTCCGCAATGCTTGTACTGGCTCAAGTATTGATATCATGGGTCCCTTCTTAATAATGGTTTATGGACCTTTCCTTCAGGAACTTGTCCAAACCTTTTTTAAACCCAGCTCACAATAACAGCCTTTACTACATCCTGCGGTAACAAATTTCAGAGTTTGATTACACGTTGAGTGAAAAAATATTTTCTTTTATTAGTCTTAAATAGTTTACCCTGTAGCTTCATTGCATGTCCCCTAGTCTTTCTATATTCTGATAACGTAAACAATCGATCTACGACTACCCGTTCCACTCCATTCATTAATTTATAGACTTCTATCATATCTCCCCTCAGCCGTCTCTTTTCCAGGTTAAAGAGCCCTAACCTTTTTAGCCTTTCTTCATAGGAGTACCCTTCCATCCCCTTTACCATTTTGGTGGCTCTTTTCTGAACCTTTTCTAATAACGCTATATCCTTTTTAAGATACGGCGACCAGAATTGCACACAGTATTCAAGGTGCGGTCTCACCATGGAATGATATAGAGGCATTATAATATCTTTTGTTTTATTTTCCATTCCTTTCCTAATGATACCTAGCATTCTATTTGCTCTCTTGGCCGCCGCTGCACACTGGGCCGAGGGTTTTAACATGTTATCCACAATGACGCCTAAATCTTTTTCCTGGGTGGTGGTTCCTAATGTGGAACCTTGCATCGTGTAACCATAGTTTGGGTTGCTCTTCCCTAGTTGCATAACTTTGCACTTGTCCACATTAAATTTCATCTGCCATTTTGATGCCCAGTCTTCCAATTTATCAAGATCCTCTTGCAATTTTCCACAATCCTCTTGGGTTTTAACAACTTTAAATAGTTTTGTGTCATCTGCAAATTTGATAACCTCACTTGTTATTCCACTTTCCAGGTCATTCATGAATATGTCAAAAAGCAGCGGACCCAGCACAGATCCCTGGGGTACACCACTATTCACCTTCTTCCATTGGAAAAATTGGCCATTTAGCCCAACCCTCTGCTTTCTATCTTTTAACCAGTTCCTGATCCACAGTAGTACACTGCCTCCTATCCCATGACTCTTTAGTTTTGCTAAAAGTCTCTGATGAGGGACCTTGTCAGAGGCTTTCTGAAAGTCCAGATACACTATATCAACCGACTCACCTTTGTCCACCTGTTTATTCACACTTTCAAAAAAACATAACAGATTAGTAAGACAAGATCTTCCTTGTCTAAAGCCATGTTGGCTGTCTCCCATTAGGCCATGACTATCTACATGCTGAGTAATTTTATTCTTTATGATGGTTTCTACCATTTTTACTGGTACTGACGTGAGGCTCACCGGTCTGTAGTTTCCCGGATCACCCCTGGAACCCTTTTTAAAAATTGGTGTTACATTGGCGATCCTCCAATCTTCAGGTATTAGAGATGATTTTAATGATAGTTCACAGATGATTAATAGCAGGTCTGCAATCTCATATTTCAGTTCTTTCAACACCCTTGGATGTATACCATCTGGCCCAGGTGATTTGCTACTCTTCATTTTATCTAATAGTTGTAATACATCTTCCCGATGTATCGATATTTCCTTCAATTCTTCCGCACCTTTAAATACCACTTCATTCATGGGTAACATCCCTACATCTTCCTCAGTAAAGACCGAAGCAAAGAATTCATTCAGTCTCTCTGCTATCGCCTTGTCGCCTCTTAGTGCCCCTTTAACTCCTCTATCATCTAATGGACCAACTGGCTCTCTCACAGGTTTTTTGCTACGAATGTACTTGAAAAAATCTTTATTTCGCATTTTTGCTTCCACAGCAAGCTTCTTCTCAAATTCTCCCTTTGCCTGCTTTATCAATGCCGTGCATTTGACTTGCCAGTGCTTGTGCTGTTTCCAGGTTTCGTCGTTTGGCTCTTTTTTCCATTTCCTGAAAGATGCTTTTTTGGCAACCACAGCCTCTCTGACCTCACCTTTAAACTATGCTGGCAATTTTTTGGACTTCCTTCCACTTTTCTTAAAGCGTGGAATACAGCTGGTCTGGGCTGCCAAGATAGTCGTTTTCAACAACACCCAGGCTTGATGTAAGTCTTAGCCCCCCCGCCCTCTGGAACTCTCTTCCTCACACCCTCCGTACTGAGTCCTCCTTCCCTCAATTTAAAGTTCTCCTCAAAACACACCTTTTCTCTCAAGCATTTGATCTTCCAGCCTCCCCCGAACTATAACTCTCATCCAACACTCCTGCCCGCCATGTCCCACCCGACTGCTACCCCCCACTCTTCCTTTCCCCCTGCGTTTTTGTGTCTAGCTCTCCAGTCTCTGTCCTTTTTTTTTCTCTCTCTATCTCTCACTCATTCTTTCCTATTATTTAATGGCATTCCTTTCTCTCTTTATTTTTCTGTAGCTGCCTTTTATTGTACACCGCCCTGATACTCCGGTCCTGGGCGTTATATCAAGCCTGAATAAATGTAAATGTAAATGTTAACCTTTGCAACTGCTCCTTTTAGTTTTTTCTTAACTATTTTCCTCATTTTATCATAGTCTCCCTTTCGAAAGTTAAAAGGTAGTACTGTGGATTTCCTTACTATCCCTCCTCCACTAATTAAATCAAAGGCGATCATGCTATGATCACTATTGCCAAGTGGCCCCAACACCCTTATCTCTTGCACTAGATCTGGTGTTCCACTAAGGACTAGGTCTAATATGGCTTCCCCTCTGGTCGGTTCATGAACCAGCTGCTCCCAGAAGCAGTCATTTATGTCATCTAGGAACTTTATCTCCCTAGCATGTCCTGCTGTGACACTGACCCAGTCGATACCGAGGTAATTGAAATCACCCATTATTATTACTGCGCTGTAACTTTTGTTAGCTTCCTTGGTTTCTTTGAGCATTTCATCATCCATTTGTTCATTCTGACCAGGCGGTCGATAGTACACACCCACTGCCATCACCTTCCCCTTTTTACATGGAATTTCAATACATAGGGATTCTACAGCAAATTTTGTTTCCTGCAAAACTTTAATCCTATCTGACTCAATTCCCTCTCTAACATAGAGCGCAACCCCTCCACCAATTTGATCAGCTCTATCATTACGATATAGTTTGTACCCAGGTATCACAGTGTCCCACTGGTTGTCCTCTTTCCACCATGTCTCTGATATTTCAATCATATCTAACCTCTCATTTAGTGCTATATATTCTAACTCTCCCATCTTATTTTTTAGACTTCTAGCATTTGCATACAAGCATTTTAGAGACTGTATTTTATTCATATTAATTTGGCTATTGGTAAACATGGGTAATTTGGGATCTTTAAGCTCTCTCTGCTCCATACTCGAGGGCATTTGGGCTACTTTACTCTTTTTTTGGAACCTCTCTGCTTTTGGTAGTATCCTTCAAGGATACATTCTTCCGAACCATGCGCTCTTGGGCGACTGTCGACTTTCCCCTATTATCTAGTTTAAAAGCTGCTCTATCTCCCTTTTAAAGGTTAATGCCAGCAGCCTGGTTCCATCCCGGTTAAGGTGAAGCCCATCCCTTCGGAAGAGCCCCTCCTTTCCCCAGAATGTTCCCCAGTTCCTAACAAATCCAAAACCCTCATCTCTGCACCATTGTCTCATCCACGCATTGAGACTCCGGAGCTCTGCCTGCCTTTTGGGTCCTGCACGTGGAACGGGAAGCATTTCGGAGAACGTTACCCTGGAAGTTCTGGATTTCAACTTCCTACCTAAAAGCCTAAATTTAGCCTCCAGAACCTCCCTACCACTTTTTCCGATGTCATTGGTACCAACATGTACCAAGACAGCAGATTCCTCCCCAGCACTATCTAAGACCTTATCTAGGTGGCGCGTGAGGTCCGCTACCTTCGCATCAGGCAGTCATGTTACCAGGCAATCCTCACGTCCACCAGCCACCCAGCTATCTACATGCCTAATGATCAAATCACCAACTATAACGGCTGTCCTGACCCTTCCCTCATTGGCACATGGCCCTGAAGAAACTTCCTCATTGCGAGAGGGTTTTACATCACCTGGAGGACAGGTCCTAGTTACAGGATCACTTCCTGCCACATCAGGGTGATGCTCTCCTGTCACGTGACCTCTCTCCTCCATGGCAACAGGTATGCTGCCAGACTGGAGGTGGGACTTCAGGACTGTATCCCTGTAGGTCTCGTCTATGTACCTCTCTGTCTTTATGTTTTCCAAGTCTGCTACTCTAGCCTCTAGAGAACGGACTCATTCCCTGAGAGCAAAGAGCTCCTTGCACCTAGTGCACATTTAAGACCTCTCACCAACTGGGAGAAAATCATACATGTGACACTCAATGCAAAAGACTGGAAAGCCCCCATCTTGCTGCTGGACTGCTGTCTGCATCTTAGTTTTAAGTTTTTGTTTAGATCTTTAAGTTCTTACTTACTAAGGGTTGCTATGGATATTTATACCAATAAAACTGTACCTAATACGTTTAATATACCTTGTTCACCTGAAGCTTAATTAATCTCAGGTCCTTAATGTATGACTGATTTGGGTAACGAGCTTCACCTGAGAGCACCTCCTGTCTTTTAAGATGTGTAAGTACCTATAAAGCTACGATTATCCCAGGGGGGTGTGGGTGTGGGAGGGAGGGAGGGAAATAACACTTATTAAAAGAGGGCTGCTACACATTTCCCTGTCCTGTGTTGCTGAGGTAAGCTATATTCTTATTTGATTTAAATTATAGCTCTTTGCTGCTGCTAGGCTCTAACTTATTATGAAATTTAAACTACAAGCTCTCTGCTGGGTTCCAAATTTAACCAGAAAGCTCTCTTCTGTGTTTTAAATTTAAACTAAAAGTACTTTGCTGATACTAGGCCCTGAGTGACTATTAAATTAAAACTACAAGCTCTCTGCTGGGTATGAAATGTAACCAGAAAGTTATCTTCTGTGTTTTAAGTTTAAACTTAAACTGCTGCTACTAGTCCCTGACTGATTTAACAAAAAATAGTGGGTTCACAGATTAATTAGCTTTAATAGAAAGAATTCCTTTTAGAAAATTCCCAGAAGTATATACTCACAGTTGCAGATCTCTCTCCAGAAGTAACAGTCCCCTTTTCTAGTCCTTCAAGACTATTACAACTGTAGCACAAATGGTGTCCTCTGTATTGGTAACATTTGCAACTGTAGTGATACTTATAAAGGAACAGATTATTAGGTGAAATGTTCATAATAATAATTATAATAACAATAATCATAGTAATACTCCCTAATCTGTGCACCCCAGTGTTATCAAACAATATCACAGTTGTACTAGGCATATGCTTAACGTATCTGTTTATCCCTCCTCTCACCAGCTTTGTGCTTGTACGCACTCAAATATTCTTGCATTAAAAAGGGATGTCCATAGAACTCACACCCCGCCATTTTCAAACCAGATCCAAATTTAACAATCCCCTCCCAACTCCCCCTCCCTCCCATATCCCCCCTTATCCCTCTTTAACCCCCCCCCCCCCGTAAGTATAAACAGTCATTTCCCAGACAGCAAGGTATATATAGCGTGTAGCCTACGAGTATGTAAGTATAGACTGCTATCTATTTTCAGGAGAGACATTCCTAGAACGAAGATGAATGGATTAGCAAAGATATACATATGATCTCAGTTCTGCATGCCATAAATGCCATATGTTTTTTCTCTGCCCTTACCTGGAAAACCTCAGCCCCTTACTCTCTGAAGAACCTTGTTCCATATCTCTTCTCCAGCAAATGGTCGCCCCCAAACTACTGCCATTAATTTTTCCAAATGGTATATCTCCCATACCTTGGTCCACCATTTGTCAAAGGTGCGTACCTTGGATCTTTTCCAGAACCTAGCTATTACTGAATGTGCTGCTAACATAAGAGAAGTGGCAATCCAGGATACACAACTAGAAGACGCTTCTGCAGGCAGGAAACCCAGCACACAAGATTCAGTATCATAATTAAAGTGTATTCCTGTCGTCTGAGTGAATGTACAAACTAAAGGCCAAAATCGGCAAGCCCACCACATATCTCAAAATCTCCTTTCCACCCACAAAGTCTCCAACACATTGGATCATCTGCTCGATGATACCGAAAAAGATCAGTAAGTGAGACCAACATGTGAAATAAGATCCATAGTTGTGTATTCACTAAATTAAGAGAGATGGAGCATGTATGAGAATACTGATAAACCTTGGCCCAGAACTCATCAGTTATTCTGAATGGATGACACCCATCGCTCTTGTAGGGTATGAGAGGAGTACAAGGCAGGTTGGCGGCCAATGTCCGGTAGAGCCGTGCCAAAAGTAACCGAGGATGCCGCGTTTTGAAAAGAATCCTCTCCCAAGGACGGGGTGGTCAGGCTATTGTCCTTTGGATGGCTGGTGTGCTAAAACAGTGAGAAATTTGTATGTATTGAAATCTCAATAGAGAGATCTCCCACTTCTGTTCAAGTTGTGTTTTTGTCAGCAGCTTAGAGTTAGCAAAGAGCGCCGAGATACGCGAGGTCATCAAACAAAGGTCTTTCTCCCAAAGTCTCTGACAAACGAGTATGAAGAAATCAGAGAAAAGGGTGACACCTGTGATGACACACTGAATAACTATGCTTTTTCAACTAGCCTTAACAAAATAGTTGGAGAAGACAATGCTGTGAATCATGCCATCAAAATGTCAGATCCAGGAAAGTATCTTCTTGATCAGATGAAATGAAATGTAGATCCCTGTCCCAGTTTATTAAGCAGGGGACAGTAACCAGGTATAATTCCAATACATGATTAGCAGAGGTAATAGTCCATCTCTATTCACAATGCCGAAACTTTAAGCTATGGAAAAAGAAGGAAAAGCCAAGCAGCATGCAAAAAAAAAAGTTACTAACACTGTTTTTTTTTTAATCTTTGAACTTATTTTTAACATGGAATGCTCCCTTATGTTCACAGCATAGTACCAGGTTGGAATGCTCAAATAGATATGTGATTTGTTTAGTAGCAATATGTGCTTATATGTTTTCAATAGCTGACGCAGAGATCTGGAAAATGCTTCTTCATGATTTTCACCAGGAACAGAAATTGAGTGTCCGTAAAAAATTAAAAACTATTTAAGTAAAAACCCACAGAAAAAAGTATGTTTGTAACTATGTGATATGATTGTTTTAGTATTTGTAAAATGTTATTGTTGATTTTATTGTGTCCTAACTCTGTATATTGTATATGTTTTTTGTAAACCACATCTAAGTGATAAGAAAAAGTAATATATATGAAAATTATAAATAAATTTAAAAAAAATCATGTAATCTCAGTTACTTGGCATCATATCTATATGTAGAAAAACTCTAGAGCTAGGATGATATATATTTGGGGGAATGAAGGCTCAGAGAAAATTCTCAGAGTTGGAGGATGTCTGGAATAGCTTACTAACATAGGTGTTATTAGTTAAGAAGTGAGAGAGTGTATTTTCTCCAGACTATGGGCTTCATTATTAATTTTCAAAAGTTTTCTTTGTGCCCTTTGAGCAGTTTTTCTTTTATAGTTGTCATTATAGACATAATTCAGGCGAAAGCCTTGCAGGCACTCATTTTGCATGTCACAACATATAAATAGTACTGCTGGTCATGGCCAGGGCCTACTTGCAGATGCTAGGCCACATGGTTGCAGCAATCCATGTAGTACCTTTACCCCCAACTAAAAATGAGGCGATCTTAAGTTCCAATGGAATCTGTATCCCCATTCTCTTTCTGCCATCCTTTGTCCTTCAACTCAGTTTCAAACAATACACAATGATGGACATCCAGCACCAATCCCACAACAGGTGTTACCTTTGTACCATTGCAATACCAATTAGCCCTAAGCACAGATTAATCAAAGATAGGCTGAGGAGCTCGTATCCATGCTCATCGTGCAAAGGGAATGTGTAGCACCTTTCCACATCAAAAAGGAAATAATATTTCCTGTATGCTCTCTGAAATCTCATCAGAATCCATGTTAGAATGCCTTCCATACTCTGTAAGCAGACCCTCACATACTAACTGAAAAGAACTGAATCAATCAGGAGGTCTGTGCAACATTCTTTCTCCTTTGACTCCAATAGAACTGGAATACCAATCACCAAAAGAACGCTAGTAAATTGGTTACCACCCTTCTTCCAATTTTGAACAAATGGGTACTCCTCTAAATGCTGGAGTTTCAAAATTAGAGCCATTGCAGCTACAGTGCCTTCTCTAATCTCTGCTTCATATCTTTTACTTTGAACTACTGTTTGAACCAAGCCTCAATAAAAGACAGTGCCTTACGTCATAGAAACATAGAAATATGATGACAGAAAAAGACCACTTGGCCTATCTAGTCTGTCCTTCCATATCAACAACTACAACAGTCCCCTTTTTACCTTTAGAGATCCTCTGTGTTGGTCCCATGCTTTTTTGAATTCAGTTACTGTCCTCATCTCTACCACCTCCACTGGGAGACTATTCCACGGATCCACTACTCTTTCCATAAAGAAATATTTCCGCTTATCACTCCTGAATCTATCTCCCTTCACCCTCATCCCATGTCCCCTCATAGCAGAACTTGCTTTCAATTGAAAGAGGCTCTCTCCCATAGAAACATAGAAATAAGCTATACGTCAAGCTATGCTGGCTGAATGTCTGAATGAAGTAGCAATTCTAGCAATTTTTTCAATGCGGGCTGTATTTAAATACGGGATAATACAAAATGAAGCAAGCATTATTAAGCTTGTGAGTCACCCACTTGTGTACCTGATTCAGTCCTGCTAATCAAAGAAAAAGCATTGTTGCTCATCTGTAACAGATGTTTTCCATAGGCAGCAGGATCAGGCACATAAATCCCTCCCACCTCCCAGAGAGTTGCCTAAATTCTTTGAACTTTGGAAGAAACGGGAATTGAGGAGACCATTACATGCAGGAAGGACTGTGTGTGCTTTGAACTTTACATTAAGTTCTAAAGGACTGGGAGAGCTGTTCCATCCTAGTGATGTGAAGTCAAGCCCAACTACTTGTGTGCCTTGCCAGTGCCCCTGTCTATGGAAAACACCTGATACAAGTGAGTAACAATGTTTTTTGAAGTCAGTGAATACTTCACATTGTTCCTTTGACCCTTGCTGTTTTGTGTATTCAGTGACTAGCAGCAGATTTGTCCAGCACTCCTGTATTTAACACATTTTTCACTATTGACTGGTTGTTTACCACAGTCATTAAAACAAGCATATATTTGCCCTGTATTAATGAAAGAAACACTGGATGTCACAGGGTTTGCTGGGCATCACCCTGTTCTGTTCCTTTTGTGGCCAAGATATTGGAAAAAATGTTTATGGCAGCTGTTGGATTATATTAAAAACATTCCATCTTTGATCCTTTCCAGTATGGGTTTCGTTGAGCCCATAGTACTGAGCCCTTACTACTTTCATCTAGATGTAATTTATTAGAGTTTTGATCAGGGGTTTCAATATTAGATTTTTCTGCAGCATTGAATTTAAATCACAAGAGTGTTATCAAGACTGAGGATGTATGGGTGAAAGATGCTGTGTTAAAATGATTCTCTTCCTTTCTTACTGAAAGGACTCAATAGATATATTGGGATAGTGTGTTTTCATCTAGACAGCTTTAAGCAGCAGGGCTGTACCAGGCATCTACTTTGTCAGTGATTTTATTTAGTCTGTATTTGGCATCTATATGTAGGTTACTAGCACAACTTGAAGGTCATTATCATATTTTTCCAGATGACATACAGGGTTGTTTTTCTGGTGACTTCTTCCTGACAAGGTGCTTTTTTTTTTTAGCAACTTTATGTCTAACTTTGTTGAGGAGTGGATGTTTGCAAATAAGCTGGCTGTATTAATATTTGTAAAAACTGAAAAAAGTGCTGTTGTCTAGAATGAAAATTTCTGACTGCTCTGAGAGATGAAATTAGGGGATCACTTAACTGCAATATCACTTAACTGTAGAATCATTTCTGGTCTATACCTTGGGGGTGATGTTGGACTCTGGTCTATCCATGAAATCAAATATTAGTGCAGTGGTACGTTCTTCTATTTTCAGTATTCCATTATTATGTTGGATTAAATCTAATATCCCAGCTGATGATTTTAGGACAGTTCTTCAAGCCTTGGCCCTGTCCTGAATAGATTATTGTAATTCTCTAAATTTGTTGAAGGCCTCACAAATGTTGCAGAAGTCATCTGCCCTGTTAGTGTCAGGTACCCTTATAGTTTGGTCATTGCATTGACTACCAGTGGGTTGAAGAATGAAATTGAAATTCTTGACCATTATTCAATGGGCTTTATGTAGGGTTGCTCCACAATAAAGTAATAATACTATTTTGCAACTTTACTAACCTTGTTCTATTAATGAACACATCTAGCTACTCCATATACCTTTAGGCAATAAAATTTATTGGAAACTTGTAGCCACACTTTTTCTGTTGCAGTTTCCACATTGTGGAAAAGATTACCAGTGCAGTTTTGAATAATTGGTGAAAGTAAGCTTGTCTGTACAGGGTGGTGTACACAACCAGATATTTTTTAGAAAACAGCTTGAAAGCATTGTTCTTAACCAGGCATTCTCCTTGTGAGAATGATTCTTAAAAGACAACATAATATTTGTGGAGGAAGGAAATCTGTTAATGGATTAGTAGACGTTTATTATGATCATGTTAGGGTTACAATTGTTCTATTGTGTTTGCAATGTTGAGATTTTTGTGTGTACAGTATTCTCCTGTAAACTGCTTTGAACTGTGGATAGAATAGGCAATACATTTTCAAATAAATAGAGCTCCAAGTTGGTACCTGAGGTGAAGAAGAATAATTGACTTGCCCAAGGTCACAAGAAGGTTAACTGGATTTGAATCCTGGTTTCCCAGTTTCTCAGCCTGCCGCTCTAATCGCTAATGTGCCAACTCCACTATTGGGGTGTATTGTCTTTTGAAACTGGTGAGGTTAAACTATATTATAAATACTCTTTTTTTTTGTTTAAGTCCTTGGAAGATGAGATAACTGTACTATATGGATGACCACAGATAACTAGATAGGCTGTAAGAAGTCTAGTTTCAGAGACTGCTTACTTTCTACCCTTTGCCTGGCTTGGGGAGCTTGGTTTTCATTTGACCTTAAGAGGAGGGAGCTAAGGAAATAGGGAAACTGCGCAGAGAAAATTAAATTATGCATAGGTAGTGGAAAGGGGTAAGCCACAGAGGCCATGACCCCGCCAATATTTTCCCAACACAGCATGAGCAACTAGAGAGCTTGGGGATGGGGCTGGAGGTTGATTTGTTTTGGCCACTCCAACCAAGATGTTCTGCTGCCCCTGAAACAGAAATTCAGCAAATTTAATTATGCTAGACATGTTTATAGATGTGATACTACATATTTAAAGACATAGAGGAAAAGAAAAACAAAACAAATCATCATTTATTTATCAACATACATAGAGCTCTAAGTTGGTACCCTGGGTGAAGGAGAATAATTGACTTGCCCAAGGCCACAAGGAAGTTAACAGGATTTGAATTTTGCTAAGATGGGACAATACTTCAAGGAGTCATTAGCAGGATGGGAAACGTTGGGGGATGTAGAAAAGCAATGGGCAAACTGAAAGGGGATATTTTAAGTGTAACAAACCTTTTTGATAGACAGTAAAATAAATGTAAAAGGAAAAGAAGGCCATTATGGTTTTCAAAAGAAGTAGCTGAATAGGTGAAGAAAAAGAGACTGGCCTTCATAAAATTCAAGAGATCACATAGGAAGACAAGCATCTATATTTGGAAAAACATAGAGAAGCTAGCAAACTAGTCAGGAAAGCAGATACAAAAAGAAGAAATAGCTAATGCAATAAAATGGGGGGAGGAGGGGGTAAACATTTTTCAGATATGTTAGTGAGAGGAGAAAGTGCAAAAGTGATATTGTCAGACTCAAGGGTGAAGAGGAGGAATATGTAAAAACCGATGAGGATAAAACGTAATTGCTTAACAAATGTTTCTGTTCTGTGTTCACAGACGAAGTGCCAGGAGCAGGACATCAGGAAACAAACATAAATAGAAACAGAAGTGATGGGGATTTTAAACAATTTTCAGAAGACTGTGTTCGTGAGGAACTAGCTAAACTAAAAGTAGACAAAGCAGTGGGACCGAGAATACTGAGCAAACTTGGGGACACTCTAGCAGCTCCACTGACTGAACTTTTCAATGCCTAGTTGGAGTCGGGAGTGGGCCAGAGGACTGGAGAGAGGCACATGTGGTTCCTTTACACAAAAGCAGAAATAAGGATATAGTTGAAAACTATAGGCCGGTTAGTTTAACGTTGTTGGTGAGTAAATTATCGGAAGCGCTGCTGAAAGAAAATAGTGAGGTTTGTGGAGTCCAATGGATTACTGGATCTGAGGCAGCATGGATTCACCAGAGGCTGAATCCATTGTAACATAACAGAATACATTATAGCAATCTTGTCAGACAAATATGATTGACTTCTTTGATTGGGTGATCAGGGCGTTGGACTGAGGGAGAGCCCTAGATGTGTGTATTTAGATCTTAGTATAGCCTTTGACACCGTTCCACACAGGAGAATTATAAAGAAACTGAGGACCCTAGGGATGGACCCTAAAGTTACTGCTTGGGTTAGAAACTGGATGAGTGGGAGGTGACAAAGGATACAGGTAAACAGAGCTCACTCTGAGGAGAAGGAGGTTACCAATAGTGTGCCCCAGAGATCTGTCCTTGGTCTGATTCTTTTTAACATTTTTGTTAATGATATAGCGGAAGAGCAGTTGGGTAAGGTTTGCCTCTTTACGGATGATACCAAATTCTGCAATAGAGTAGACACCCAGGAAGTTGTAAATACCATGAGGAGGGATCTAGCTAAGCTTGAAGAATGGTTTAGAATTTGGCAGCTGAGATTTAATTTGAAAAAAAATGCAAGGTCATGCATTTGGGCTGCAGCAAACCAAGGGAGCGATATAGTATAGGGGGTGAAGTACTTCTGTCCACAAAAGAAGAATGTGACCTAGGTGTGATTGTATCTGATGATCTTAAAATAGCTAAACAGGTAGTAAAGACGAAAGCTAGAAGGATGCTTTTGTGCATAGGAAGAGGAATGGCCAGCGGAAGAAAGGAGGTGTTAGTGCTCTATATAGGTCTTTGGTGCGACCTCATTTAGAGTATTGTGTGCAATTCTGGAGACTGCACCTTCAAAAGGATATAAACAGATTGGAGTCGGTACAGAGGGTGGCTACTAAAATGGTTAGTGGTTTTTGTTATAAAGCATATGAGGACAGACTTAAGGATCTTAATATGTATGCTTTAGAGGAAAGGTGGGATAGAGATGATATGATTGTGATGTTTAAATACCTCCATGGCATTAATGCATAGGAGGAGAGCCTCTTTTGATTGAAAGCAAGCTCAGCTATGAGGGGACATAGGATGAGGGTGAAAGGGGATGGACTCAAGAGTAATATGCAGAAATATTTCTTTATGGAAAGAGTGATAGATGCATGGAATAGTCTCCCAGTGAAGGTGGTAGAGATGACGACGGTATCTGAATTCAAAAAAGGATGGGACAAACACAAAGGATCTCTAAAGGGAAAAAGGGGCCATTGTAGTGGTTGATATGGAAGGGCAGGCTAGATAGGCTATGTGGTCTTTTTCTGCCATCATGTTTCTATGTTTCATCTGAGAATATTGAAGTAATTTGGGAACATTCTAGATGCTCCACTGACTGACCTTTTCAATGCTTTTTTAGAGGCAGGAATGATCCCAGAGGACTGGACAAAAGCACATGTGGTCCCTTTATACAAAAGCGGAAATAAGGATTAGGTTGAAAACTACAAGCTCATTAGACTAACTTCTGTGGTGAGTAAATTGGAAATGCTTCTAAAAGGGAGGATAGTGAGTTTTCTGGAGTCCAATGGATTGCAGGATCCGAGGCAGCATGGATTTACCAGAGGCGGGTCTTTTCAGACAAATCTGATTGATTTCTTTGACTGGATGACCAGGGAGTTTGTTTAGTTATTTAACAGTTTTTTTTATAACGCTTTATCCTGTGGTCAAAGCAGTTTACATTGTAACATAACAGAATACATTATAACAAGATAATTAACTTGGAGGTTTTAACATAAAGTGATTGAGTACATTATAAAGGGTAATCAACTTGGAGTATTCAAACATAAGTTATTGAGTCTCATGTAGGTGGGGGGTTAGGAGGGATAGTTCAGCAGGGGGAGATCAACTACGTGAATTTAAGGATGGGGGGAGGCTGAGATGAATGCATGTTAGGTAGTTATGTTCTCAGAGAAGAAGTCTATGAACAGATCTGTTTTGAATTTCCTTCTGAATGCTGCTAGGTCCTTTGTGGCATGCCAGGTAGTCAGGAATTGAGTTCCAGTGGGATGGTGCGAATAGTGAGAAGTCTATCTCAGATTTTATTTATTTATGTATTCAACAGGTCTTCTATACTGCCCTACCTTCCATTCAGGACGGTTTACATTATACAATAACAGTTTTACATTAAACAGGGAATTAAACTTGGAGCTATGTACATATAACATACAATATATGAACTTAAATGAACTATTATACAGTAGGATTATAAAGTGGATCATTAGGACTTTGGATTCATTTGTCTTATTGGAGTATTGTAGGGGTAATGGTAGAGTATATGGTGGAGCTGGTTCTCGTGTATAGCGTTGGTATACACATTTTGTTGAGGGAGCTATTTCTTTTTTTGGGTTGTCGGGTGTCTCTTGTATTAGCGATAGAAGGTGGGTGGGAAAAATTGTGAGGATGGATTTGTATTTTATGCGTTCTGTGATGGTTAGCCAGTGCAGCTGTTTGAGTAATGGGGTTGTATGGTCAGATTTGGAGATGTTGCAAAGGATAAGAGCTGCATTGTTGAGAGCAAGTTGAAGTGGGTGGATAGCTGTCTTTGGTAAGCCTTGGAAGATGAGGTTGCAGTAGTCGAAGTGTGGGAAGATGAGAACTTGAAGGACTGTGTGAAAGACATGGTGGGTTAGGAGAGGTTTGAGGTGCTGGACTGTTTTGAGCTTATAGTAGATGTTTTTTGTGAAGATCTTGATGTGTGTTGAGAAGGATAGATGTTGATCCAGGGTGATCCCTAAGTTGCGCAATTCCTGCTTGTAATTGGGTTCTATTGATGGTTATGGTGTCAGGCGGGGTGAAGCTACTGTCGCTGGTGATGTATAGAACATCAGTTTTCTAGAGTTTTATAGTCATGTTATGATTTGTGAGATATTTTTGATTGGAGATGAAGCATTTTTTTTTATGTGCGTGATCATTGGGTTGGTTGTGATGTTGGAAGCATATATCATAACATCATCTGCGTATATATAGTATAGGACATTTTAAGCTTGTATTAGCGTGCAAATCAGCTGGAGGAAGATGTTGAATATTAGGGCGGATAGGGTGAAGCCTTGAGGGACATCTTGAGTTTCTGTGTATAGTGCTGATTTTGAGGAGGTGGATTTTACTGAAGCTGTCGGTCTGATAGGTAGGATTTGAACCAGTTTAAAGGGTTGTCTGCTAATCCAATTGATTGAAGTCGGTGAATGATTAGGTTGTATGGAATTGAATCAAATGCAGCTGTGATAGCAAGGGATATGAGTATAAATCTGTGTTGGGTTTGTCCATGCCCTTTATTAAGTTCTCCATTAATGTGGCCATAAGGGATTCGATTCCGTGTTGGGGTCTAAATCCATATTGCTGGGGGTTGAATGATGAGGCTGTCTCTACGTGATTCTGGAGCTGCTGTTGTAGAATTCTTTCCAGTACTTTGGCCATGAATGGGCTATAGGTCTGTAAATGATTGACTGATTAATGTCGTTAGCTGTTCCTTTTCTTATTGGGCAGATGGAGGCCATTTTGAGTTCTGAGCGCATGTATCCTTGATGCAGTGAAAGCTGGGTGATTTTGAGTATGGTAAATGTTAGTTCTTGTCTGGCTAGCCTTTGACACCGTTCCACACAGGTGACTTATAAACAAACTGAGCACCCTATGGATGGACCTTAAAGTGACTGTGTTAGAAATTGGTTGAGTGGGAGGTGACAAAGTGTACAGGTAAATGGAGCTCACACTGAAGAGAAGGAGGTTACTAGTGGTGTGCTGCAGGGATCTATCTTTAGTCCAATTCTTTTTAACATCTTTATTGATATAGCGGAAGGGTTGTCGGGTAAGGTTTGCCTCTTTGCAGATGATAAAATCTGCAATAGAGTAGACACCCAGGAAGAAGGAGATAACATGAGGGATTTAGCTAAGCTTGGTCAAGAATTTGGCAGCTGAGATTTAATGCAAAAAATGCAGTAGAGACGAAGGCAGTATCTGAATTCAAAAAAGCATGTGACAAACATAGAAGATCTCTAAAGGGAAAGAAGGGACTTTAGTATTTGATATGGACGGGCAGACTAGATAGGCCCTGTGGTCTTTTTCTGCCATCATGTTTCTATATTTCTAACATATCAAGATAGTTTGCCATAGCTTTATTTTGTATCTTGAACAATTTTTTTTTACATTAATGGGTCCTTCAAATGTATTTAATTTTGGTTAAAAAAATTGTGTGTTTGAAATGGAGAAAATGCTAGCTCTAGTAATTACACGATACTGCCTTTCACATAAAACCACAGTTGTTTTCTAATTCTGTTTTTCAGTTTCCATAGCAAGACGTGTACAGGATCCATTAGCTGAGCTTGTGAAAATTGAGCCCAAACATATTGGAGTTGGAATGTATCAGGTAAAGTAATGCAAATGATTTAATCTGAGTAATCCAGCAGTTCATAGAGCAACACTAAAACATTGTTTCATATTAAAGTGCCCGATAAATTATAAGTTTAAAGATGTCTGTGGAGCTGGTGTATGATCAAATAATGTAAGTATTTTTTTAATTCCTATTTTATATGTACCATAGCTTTAACGGTTGTGATTAAGCTTTAAGAATGGCTGCAGTCAGATTTATAGTCTATTAAAACATCAAATCAAAACTAGTAACCTGATCTTCAGAGCCTTCTCTTTTTTCACATCATTATAGTAGTACATTTTAGCTCTTTGTGTAAACTAGTACGAGATATTGATCCTCCATCTACAAGTCCTGAACTTGTTTCATTGTCTGCATTTCTCGTTCTGTTAATGTTTTAGTGTGTGGTTGTGAATTAAAAGCATTTATTTTAATGAATAGGTTTTGTGGGAAAAGAAGCATAAACCAATGATTAAACCTACTGAGATTTTTTTCTATATGGGTTCAATTTACAAAAACTCTTTTTGGCCCCTGGAGGATGTTTATAAAAAAATGAATAGCAACTATTTTAACATTATGTAGCTGGTATAAAAAGAAAAAAAGGCTGACATGGATGTGGCAGTTAGCACTTTCATTGCATTTGCAAACATGCCAACAAACATATTATTCAAATACATGTACGTCTTGTATTTACTTCTAGTAGCCCACAGACCTAAGCATATTTACAGCTGCTGGAAGCCGTCATAAGTGCTTTTTGAAGCACTTCACAAGCATTTGGCTCCCATTGGTTCTTAAGGGAGTAATTTAGACATACTTGATACATTTTAACTTTTGTGAAGGAGTGTAGCAAACTCCCTTCTTTTACTATAACAATACTCACCAAATAATTTAAGAACCTTCACTTGTTTTTAAACACCGACTAGAATTTCCCATTCAAAACCTGCCCTTGAAAGTTAATTATAACATTTTCCTTTGCAACATCTACATTCCAAAACCAGAATTGGCCTCATCTAGCATCTGCATTAACATATGTAAAAAAAAAAAATATGTAATACACATCCCATCTTTTATCCTCTTCTGAACCACGTTTTATATGTATTCACAGCTTTACTCCTCCCTATCACATAGAGTCACAATTCAGGCAGTCTACCTTGTACTCTACACACTCGGTATATGCATGCAAACCCTACTCAAAACGCACCGAGCACATCCCCAAGAATGTAGAGATGCCTTGACACTAAGAACTTACAGCACAACTATTTTTCAGTCACACAAGGTAATGTTCACATAGAAAACTCACATCATTCATGTTTTATTTATTTGTTTATTTAGCTATATATACTGCCTTTCACTGGGCCAAGACGCTACAAGGAACTGAAACATAACTTACATTGAAACAGTGATATCAAACTATGTACAGCATGCAGTCAATGAGCTTTTGGCTATTAACTATATACAGGTTGATACTTGTAACTTTGTGTTCTTTGTGTATTAGGTTTCCAGTGTTCTGCTATATAGCTGTGGAATAGAATGTAACTTTGTATATATTGTGCTCAGAGAAGCATAAAATTAGTGTTACAAAGAATGTGTGTTTGTGATGATAGTTCCTAAATCAGTGCCTACATCTACTGTATCTGCTAGCTTGGAAGTGCTCATTGGTGTTAGCTAAGACAAAAAGAAAATGTACAATGTACGTGAAACCCTTACTTGATTTTTTTTTTCTGATTCTAGCATTCATCTGACACTTTCCTATAGCCTTTATAACCTTGTTTGTTATTTATTTGGACGATTAAATATTTTAGCCACAAGAACTGAAGATTTCTACATTTTCCTTTTTACCTTTGACAAGCAGCATTGTAGTGGGTGATGACATCCAACAATGCCAGAACTGAACTTCTCTAACAGAGCTCAGAACTTAGTGTATAATTCTGAACATGTGTGACCCTTCCCTTGTGCAGCTGTCTCCTCAGTTCCTCATTTTTGCTCATTCCACTCTCCACTCCACTGAACAGATATCCTTCTATTTTTCTGTCAAAAACAAAAAAGAAAGTATGATGTCTGGAGTTAATTGCTGGCTGCAGTGTAGACCATCACTCAATCTTCCCTTTTGTTTAGGTGAAAACCATGATCTGGGCCATTATGTCTTCTGCTTCATCATGGCTATGGCCTGCCCAAGGGATGATCTCATTCAGCTATGAGATTACAGTGACAAGCTCAGAGACTTCCTCACCAATGAAAGGAGATTACAGAGGGCAAGATCTGTGCAGATGTCCTCTGTGCTTAAGCTTACTACCCTCTTCATAGAGAGGTTTCTCTCTTCTTTGTGCAGTGTCCCAAGAGATCCAGATGCACAGGAACACATTGTAGAGGCATCTCTTCATTGCTTAAGCTCTTTGGAGGTTGGCTAGAAATGCTTTAGCTTTTGAAAAATTTGTTTGGGCTTGAGGATGACTGTTTGAGGCTCCTAACAGTGCAGAAACAGCAGGCACTGTGGCAGAGCAGCAACTGCCATCTGCTCAACTCACCAGCTCCAGTCTTCATTGACTCAATCTACGGGTCGTCTCAGCAGTGCTACCTTAATAGTGCTTCTTAAGTCTTCTTGCGCAGAGCCATGCTCTGAAGAACTCAGCACTGACAGTCCTAATTAGCCCTTCTGTTGTGCAGCATGTGGCTCTAAAGTCAGGCTTCTTTGGTTACAGTGCAGTCCACTGCAACTAGTACCTTTCATCCTGCTGCAGGGCTATCATTGCTTTGAGACTGCCCTGCTCTGCCAATTGGGCAGAAAGAGGATGTCTTTCAGGAGTGGTCATGTGTTAATCTGCATCCTGCTCATGAATTCTTATGGATATGATAGAGCTATTTGGGAAAGGCCAAAGTACCAATATGCCTCTATTGCAGTTGTAATATGTCTCATACATCTCTCTGCATCTTATCATACAATGTCAGACCATGTCTGTTGAGCCAACATCTCATCTCAGACACTCTTTAATTTGATTTACAAGTACCTGGCAGAATCCTGAGGAAGATTTGATCCTCCTTTCTTATGCCCATTGATAATTAGTAGCTTTCCCAGATTTACATGGCTAATAGGAAACTGTTGAAGCTTCAACTGGTAGGCATGCCTTCCTTCACTTTCCATTATCATCTTTCAATATAACAGATCCTCACTTCTAGTAGTAGTCTTGTTATAATTGTGAATTTAAAATGGTTGAAGACTAGAATATCTCTAATATTCTTCCACAAATCAGCACTTTTACCAATTCCACACTCCTTTCTTCAGTCTTGGCAAAAAGACATAATAAATCTCCAGGAACAAACAGGAATGAGTCTTCACATGTGGGAGACGTCGCCGACGGAGCCCGCACGGGAATGCTCCCCAGCATCCAATCAGAAGCCTTTGGGAGCATCCCTCGCGCCTGCGCGGTGGCTTCCCGCCCTTCCTACTGCCTCTAACCAGTTTTCGTTTTTCCGCGGAGCAGGCAGGACGTACCTCCTGCCACCGCAGAAACTTTTCTTTCTTTTCTTGTTTCCTATGGTCGCGGCTTTTTCCCGCCGACAACGGCACCACCGGTGCCCTTTTTTCTTTTTCTTTTCTTCTTTTCTTCTTTTAGTCACCTCGAGGGAACCCTTTTCCCTCTGGTCGTTTTGAGGCCTACCAGGCTTCACAGCATGGAGCCTTCTTCCCCTCAGAAGTGCCCTCACTGTGGAGACCTAGTTTTTCACTTAGACTCCAATGCCTGGTGCCTCTCCTGTTTGGGCCCTGACCCTTTTCTCCCCGGTTCTCCGGGCTTCAGTATTGGGAGAAGACCTTCCCTTTTTCGGGTGTCCCTCGATGACGTCTTTCCCCCTAAGGTTGCGGTCATCGGTTTTCTCTTCTCTCCAGGATCAGGTAACCACACAACAGTCTGTTAAGACTAGCCAAGTCTTGAGGGGTGAGTCTCATGCGCGGCATGACGACGGCTCCGGCCGACCCCTCAAGCCCTCCTTTTGCAAATAAACCCCGGCGGGAATCTTCGGGCTCCAAAGCATCCGAGGGGTTTCGGGTTGTTCCTGGGGTTCATTCCTCACAGAACATTCCCGAGCCATGCTCGAGGGTGGTATCCGCCTCGAGCGGTGCCGATTCCCCGGCATCGGCGCCGGCGTCGAGTGTCCCACTCTTCGCCAGGGATCGTCAGCTGGTGTCCTCGGCACCTCCGGGGCCCGATCGACTCTACCCAGTCTGGCTTCCCTACATCACAAACAGGAGCACTGCTCGCAAACAAACTGAGAAACCACAAAAGCGAGCAGTAGTGGAAGCCACAGGCACTTTATTAGTTAAGCAAACCCCAACGCGTTTCGGCTGTTGCCTTCATCAGGGGGTACTAGAGGACAGCAAAACACAACATTAAAATAATAAAATAAGAAAGACAGGAAAATATATTAAAATGACAAATATGATAAATCATAATTATTAATTAATTCATAAAAAAAGTTTTTTAGGTTAAAACATGTAAAAATATATATATGTATGAGAAATCTATATATAAAAAAACTATGTAGACAAGAAAACAGCAATACATAATAATAAAAAATATATATATATATAGATATAGCATACTTACAAATGAAGTGCACAAAAGCAATAAAGATATGGCACAAACCAATCAAGTTTGTTTGTAAGCCAGTTTACTGTGCAATTCAGTTTCCTTTGTTTTTCTTCCTTCTAGTATACTATACAGATCTTATGTTACGTTTGAGCAGCTACATGAGCTTATATGTTATGGGTCCACGTAGGATATATATGTTTTACAAAAATTAGATTATATTTATTTATTTATTTTTTATATTTTTATTGTTGGTTTTCTCGGCGGTTCCCTGGTCTTTTTAGATTACAACTTTTAGCATGGGTTTATATATTGATTTTATATTGCCTTATAATACCACACTTGGTTCTATACTCCTGTACCTTTTTTATTTGTTGTACTTTTAGAAGCACACAATTTATCATAGCTTTTGAGTACCAGCTTCTCTCATTTAACATTTGTGATAATGGTACCGCATGGGCGCGTCTAACGATGTGTACGCTCTATGTTTTGTATATATATAAAGAGATTTCCTTTGCTTGAACAAGATTCTTCTATATATACATTTTTTAGTATCACTATATAGTTGTATTTGCTTTTCTCGTTGGTCTGGGTTTTCCATTTTGTCTTCTCTTCTTTTTATTCAATGTTGTATGGTCCTAATTGATGTTTGTAATAGTTTCAGTATTATATTAATGGTTTTTACATTATCTTTTAGCATTATCCACCATTGATTGGTTTGTGCCATATCTTTATTGCTTTTGTGCACTTCATTTGTAAGTATGCTATATCTATATATATATTTTTTTTTTATTATTATGTATTGCTGTTTTCTTGTCTACATAGTTTTTTTATATATAGATTTCTCATACATATATATATTTTTACATGTTTTAACCTAAAAAACTTTTTTTATGAATTAATTAATAATTATGATTTATCATATTTGTCATTTTAATATATTTTCCTGTCTTTCTTATTTTATTATTTTAATGTTGTGTTTTGCTGTCCTCTAGTACCCCCTGATGAAGGCAACAGCCGAAAAGCGTTGGGGTTTGCTTAACTAATAAAGTGCCTGTGGCTTCCACTACTGCTCGCTTTTGTGGTTTCTCAGTTTGTTTGCGAGCAGTGCTCCTGTTTGTGTTCTCTACGGTTCCAGAGCATGTTCTCCCCCTGGGATAACATTCTAAGCTTTCAAAATGATGATTTACAAGCTATGCTACCAAAAGATCCCTTCTTTACGGAAGATGAAGGGTCCCCCAGTATTGAGGATGAATGGGGAGAGGCAGTCCAGCTGACTCAGATACTTGTTCGTGAGGACATGCATGCTGCTTCACTTCTTGAGTATTGTCGCACTAAGATGATTCCGAAGGGCTTACGTGTTCAAAAAGCCCCTGGAATGTTCAAAGACGATGAAGAATTTATGTCCAATTGGGTCAAAATTTTGAACAAATGCTCATTGGACTTAATGATTCTCTTGATCAACACATCCAAACGGAAATCCACTGATTTGAAAGTCAAGATTGATCATAAGATGGACTTTCTGAAGGAGAATGACCGTAAATTCGATAAAATGAAAAAGGAATTCGATAAGAACAATATAGATTATAGCAAAATCATCAAAGAAAGGAAACTTAAGAAATTTAGGTATAATGAAAGTGATTATAAGAATGGCACTGTATATTATTGGTTGCATAATAATGGAAAACCCAGACCACGTAAGACATCCCATAGGTGGGATGTTGATCCTCCCAGGAATGGGAATATGAATAAAAGTAAGGCCAAAACCAGGCTTTTTTCACCCGATCCTCTTTATGAGCGCCATAATAAGAGAAGTCGTAGTGTAGTTGAAGAAACACAAGAGCAGGATACTTCAGCCTCTCTCTTCTCTACTGATTTGGTTAACTTTCAACCCCCGGTTTTTTCGATGGATGCTCTATGGAGGGGGGGGAGGCAGGAAGAAAACAGATCAACAAGTAAGGACCCCGTACCATCAATACCAGGTTCAAGAATTTCGATCCAATCCGCCACCCAGAGGGAGGGGCAGAGGGAGAGGCCGAAGCCATCAAGAGATTGTGGATTAGGTTCCAAAAGTGGGATTTTCAATCTTTCTGATTTTACTCTTAGTGAAACACAAGTTGAGGTTTTGGAGAAAGGGTTGTCCTTTGTTCCGGTTTCTAGACACGATCAATTCACTACACGAGTTGAATTATATAAATTCTTTCGAAAATTGAAAATCATGGATTTTTTTGAAAAACAGAGTGAAACAATTTCAGATGGCTCTATATTACGAAAACCATCTACATGGAATCCTCCGAATAATACTAACCTTCTGATAGATGCCTTTGAAAGGGTCGTGGTGTCCCAAGTGGAAGCCCTTTACAGTAAGAGAGCTCGCACTTTTTATAATCTCACTAAAGGGCAAAAATCAGCTTTGTTGGAATTGCAACAAAATCAATCTATTGTGATTAAACCAGCAGATAAGGGTGGGGCGTTGGTTATTCAAAATAAGTCAGAGTACGTTAAAGAAATATCACGTCAAATTAACGACAAGACTTTCTATGAAAAGATCTTTGCAGATCCCACAGATGCCCTTAAACATAAAGTTGATACTTTAATATTTATTGGTCAACAAGCGGGATATCTCACTGCACATGAGGTCCAATTTCTTACCGTTACATATCCAGTGACACCAACTATTTACGTTCTGCCCAAAATTCACAAATCACTCAGTAATCCACCAGGACGTCCGATCATTTCGGCGATAGGATCTCTTTTAGAACCCCTATCTAAGTTCTTAGATTATTTTCTTTGGCCCTTTGTTCCCCAAATCCCCTCCTATGTTCGTGACTCCACGCATGTTATTAATATTTTGAACGATTTTACCGGTTATCTTGGCGACATTAGATATCAACTCTTTATATACCAATATTCCTCAAGCTGCTGCTTTGGAGGTCATTGCAAATACACTTATAACAAGAACCCCACCTGTCCGTATTCCCACATGTTTTTTAACTCAGATGGCTGCCCTCGTTATGTGTGAAAACTTTTTTTGTTTTCGAGATGTTTTTTATAAACAAATTAAAGGGGTGGCCATGGGGTCATCCATGGCCCCTGATGTGGCTAATCTCTATGTCGCCAATTTCGAGCTTCAATTTCTGCAACATCATCCATTCAAAAAGTTCATTAAATTGTGGTTGCGATACATAGACGATGTATTTTTGATATGGGATGGCAATGAAGTCGATCTACAGTCTTTTTTTCAGTGGCTTAATACTCAAGATGTCAATTTACAATTTGAAGGGGTTTTCAGTTCAGTCCAGATTTCATATCTTGATATCAACATTAAAAAAGGCTCTGATGGGTTCCTTACAGACTTGTATCGCAAGCCCACTGATCGTAATTCCCTTCTACGATATGATAGTTTCCATAACCAATCTCTAAAGGATAATCTTCCATACAGTCAATTCCTGAGGATTAGGCGCTTATGCACTGTGCAGACAGATTTTGAGAAACATGCACTCAATATGAATGCCAGATTTGCAGAGAGGGGATATCCTAGACATGTCATCCATAAGGCCTATACTAAGGCAAAGACATTAGATAGGAATGTGCTTCTTCAGAAAAAGATACCTACTAATGAAAGCAAAGTTGTTTGTGCCTTGACCTTCTCTACTCTCTCAAAAGATATTTCTAGAATTATCAGACGAGAGTGGCATTTGGTCTCATCACTTCCCTGTTTTACATGTAAATCCTTGACTATAGCTCACAAAAGGAACCGGAATTTGAAAAACTATTTAGTGCCTTCAGCTCTGTCCAGACCACGACCAATTATTAAAATGAAAGGTCATTTTCAATGTGGGCGGTGCTCTGTGTGTTTGAATGGTATTGTTGTGAAAGATGTGTTTGTTCATCCAGTCACCCAAAGGAAGTTTTTTCTCAATCATTATTCCAACTGTTTGACCAGTAATGTCATATATGTAGTTATGTGCCCATGTAAGTTGCTATATGTCGGCAAAACTACTCGGCCGGTTAAAACACGCATTATTGAACATAAAAGTTGCTTAGGAAGACGTCTTGCAGACAAACCCATGGTTGCCCATTGGAGTGAGAAGGGCCATCTTGTGTCTGATTTAAAGTTTTTTGTTCTAAAGGTGGTTCATCCACACTGGCGGGGCGGTAATATAGACTCAATATTACTCAAACTTGAACAGCGGTTCATTTATGAGTTACAGTCAGTGACCCCTTTGGGTCTCAATCAGGACTTTAACTTAGCAGTTTTTTTGTAATTTATAAAGAATTGGATTTCTCCTAAATACTCTTGTTGGTCTTTTTTGATTATGTAGTGACTACACATATTTATGATCTACATGTTTATGGATTTTTTTGCCCTATGAGTGTAATTTCATGTATCCTATTTTTAATTATCATCCTTGAAAGGATTATTGGTCCCTTTGTTATGGTTTTATGATTTATTTTTTATTTCTTTGCTGTAGTTCTTTTTCGGGTATTTTGCCGGTTTTTGGATAGGCTTAGATGCCCCCTCATGATAACAAGTTGCTGAGAGTAGTGCCTTTTTCAACAAGTTATTATTGTGAGTATTCACAAAACCCCCTTTTTTTCTCTATCTTAATGACATGCCGAATCGCCGTCTTTGTTAAGTTGTCAATTATGACGATTTATTCATTGCCCGTGGGGTTTAGTAGAACCTCTCCTACTTTCAAAATTATTTTTATTGATTATTATTTATGTATTGGTTTTATAATTGTTTTATTTCATTTTTTAGATTTTTCAGCTGAAGTTATGTGCTATTATAAAATGTGTGGTCAGACGGACGTCCTTTGACGTCATCCTATGCATATGGAGTGCCACAACGCAGCCTGTCAATTTAAATGCGCGCCAAAGTCGGCGTTCTTAAGAATTCTAAACAGCTGGCCGTTGGTGTTCAGGTATTTGCTTGCCTGAGGTGGTTCCTCTGACGTCATCTTATACATATGGAGTGACACCACGCAGCCTGTCAATTTAAATGCGCGCCAAAGTTGGCGTTCTCAAGAATTCTGAATAGCTGGCCGTTGGTGTTCAGGTATGTGCTTGCTTGAGGTGTTCCCCCCCTTTTTTACACTTTGTTTGCACTGTCTTCATGGTTTTAAGTTCCTCACGAGTTGGCATTTAATCAGCGGTTCAAGAAGGTGTCGAATAAGTTTGTTTGTAAGCCAGTTTACTGTGCAATTCAGTTTCCTTTGTTTTTCTTCCTTCTAGTATACTATACAGATCTTATGTTACGTTTGAGCAGCTACATGAGCTTATATGTTATGGGTCCACGTAGGATATATATGTTTTACAAAAATTAGATTATATTTATTTATTTATTTTTTATATTTTTATTGTTGGTTTTCTCGGCGGTTCCCTGGTCTTTTTAGATTACAACTTTTAGCATGGGTTTATATATTGATTTTATATTGCCTTATAATACCACACTTGGTTCTATACTCCTGTACCTTTTTTATTTGTTGTACTTTTAGAAGCACACAATTTATCATAGCTTTTGAGTACCAGCTTCTCTCATTTAACATTTGTGATAATGGTACCGCATGGGCGCGTCTAACGATATGTACGCTCTATGTTTTGTATATATATAAAGAGATTTCCTTTGCTTGAACAAGATTCTTCTATATATACATTTTTTAGTATCACTATATAGTTGTATTTGCTTTTCTCGTTGGTCTGGGTTTTCCATTTTGTCTTCTTCTTTTTATTCAATGTTGTATGGTCCTAATTGATGTTTGTAATAGTTTCAGTATTATATTAATGGTTTTTACATTATCTTTTAGCATTATCCACCATTGATTGGTTTGTGCCATATCTTTATTGCTTTTGTGCACTTCATTTGTAAGTATGCTATATCTATATATATATATTTTTTTTTATTATTATGTATTGCTGTTTTCTTGTCTACATAGTTTTTTTATATATAGATTTCTCATACATATATATATTTTTACATGTTTTAACCTAAAAAACTTTTTTTATGAATTAATTAATAATTATGATTTATCATATTTGTCATTTTAATATATTTTCCTGTCTTTCTTATTTTATTATTTTAATGTTGTGTTTTGCTGTCCTCTAGTACCCCCTGATGAAGGCAACAGCCGAAACGCGTTGGGGTTTGCTTAACTAATAAAGTGCCTGTGGCTTCCACTACTGCTCGCTTTTGTGGTTTCCCTACATCACAGCCATGCGCGGGGGTGGTATCCGCTTCGGGCGGTACCGACCCCCCGGCATCGACGTCGGTGTCGAGTGTCCCGCTCCTCACCGGGGAACGTCAGCTGCTGTCCTCGGCACCTCCGGGGCCGATCGACTCAACCCAGTCTGGCGTTCCTTCACCCCTGCCATGCGCAGAGGTGGTACCCGCTTCGGGCAGTACCGATTCCTCGGCGTCGGCATCGAGTGTCCCACTCTCCGCCGGGGATCGTCATCTGGTGTCCTCGGTACCTTCGGGGCCGATCGCTTTGACCCAGACTGGCTTGCCTGCATGCCAGCCCTGCGCGGGGGCGGTACCGGATTTCAGCGGCACCGCTTTCCCGGCATCGGCATGGGGGTCGAGTGCTCCACCTGTCACCAGGGATCGCCGCCTGACTCCCCCGGTACCTTCGGGGTCTATCAATCTGTCCCGGACAGGTGATCCCCCGGCATCGACGCGGACGTCGAGTGCTCTGCTCATCGCTAGAAGGGGGGCCCCGGTGACTTTGAAAGCTTCGATCCAGCCTGGTTTCCCGTCATCCCGGCCAGCCATGGGGTTGGTTCCAGCGCCAAGAGACGCCGGTGCCCTGGCGTCGGCACCGGGGTTGTGCGTTTCACTCCCCGCAGGGGCTCGTCGTCGGGTTACCTGGGTACCCTCGGGGGCGGGTCGTATGCCCCGGAAGGATTCTCCTCGGGGTAAGATTGGCTTGAGAGGGGTCCCGGCGTCTGGCGGTGCCTACGGCACCGATCCACGCGGTTCCGATTCGCTCCCCGGGATCGGCATCGCCGGCGCCGCCACCGCCGCCGGGGCCCTCTAGGAGGGAGTTGATCTCCTCGCTCGGTTCGATGCCCAGCCTCGAATCGGTATCTAGCCTCGAAGGCTTGGCTACGGCACGTTTCGGGACCGGCCCCTGTCCCTTCCTGCGACGCAGTGCAGAGATTTCTAACCTCTGCTCTCCAGTTTCCTCGGAACCGCTTCAATCGCCGGGGGCAGTGCCATCCCCAGGGTCGGGGCCGAGGCCGATTCCTGCGGTTCCGTCGGTGCCATCGACTCCTTCGATGCCTAGCTTGGAATCAATTCCAGGAACCGACGACGCCGTGCTGACTGCCCCGATCCGGGACTGTTGCTACCCTTCTCTGCCCAGCGGGCGTCAGTCCGATAGGTCTTTTGTTGCCCAGGCGGCCCCTCCCGCCTTCGCCTCCCCCGGCATAGCCCCCCTGGGAGAGCCGTCTTTTCAGGATTTTCTCCTTGACATGGCGGACTTGCTTGCCATTCCTATTCCGGGTCCTTCCCTAAGTCCAGGTCCTGCGGAACAGGCAGCCGTAATGCTTCCTATACATCCTTCCCTGCAGGATCTTCTGCTGGGGGCTTGGCGGTCGCCTTTGAGGGTTCCTGCACCGTCTACAGCCATGCATGCTCTGTATCAGGTACCCCCCTCCCCGGGTTTTCAGCAGCACCAGCTCCCACATCATTCCATCGTGGTGGAATCAGCGCTGAGGAAGGTTGGAAGCAAGAAGAAGCATTCTTCTCGCCCCCCAGGTCGTGCCTCTAAAACGCTAGATACCCTGGGGCGTCAAACCTTCCAAACGTCCATGTTGGCTTCCAGAATTATTTCATATATTTTTTATATGAGCCTGACACTCCGGGAGGTCACCGAGAGATTATCTCTTTTGTCTCCCTTTTTGTCTGCAACTAAGGCCTCTGAATATTCCTTGCTTCTTTATCATTGCAGGAATATCTCTTTCTCTTGCTTCTCCAGACTCCTTCCTGTCTGTCAGGAAACGCTGCTGAAAGAGAAAATAGTGAGGTTTCTGGAATCCAGCGGATTACAGGATCTGAGGCAGCATGGATTCACCAGAGGCAGGTCTTGTCAGACAAATCTGATTGATTTCTTTGACTGGGTGACCGAGGGAGAGCTCTAGACGTGGTGTATTTAGATTTCAGTAAAGCCTTTGACACTGTTCCTCACAGGCGACTTATAAACAAACTGAGCACCCTAGGGATGGACCCTAAAGTTACTGCTTGGGTTAGAAATTGGTTGGGTGGGAGGCGACAAAGAGTACAAGTAAATGGAGCTCACTCTGAGGAGAAGGATGTTACCAGTGGTGTGCCCCAGGGATCTATCCTTGGTCCGATTCTTTTTAACATCTTTGTTAGTGATATAGCGGAAGGGCTTTCAGGTAAGGTTTGCCTCTTTGCGGATGATACCAAAATCTGCAATAGAGTAGACACCCAGGAAGGTGTAGATAACATGAGGAGGGATCTAGCTAAGCTTGAAGAATGGTCTAGAATTTGGCAGCTGGGATTTAATGTTAAAAAATGTAAGGTCATGCATTTGGGCTGCAGCAATCCAAGGGAGCGATATAGTATAGGGGGTGAAGTACTTTTGTCCACTAAAGAAGAGCGGGACCTAGGCATGGTTGTGTCTGATGATCTTAAAGTAGCTAAACAGGTAGAAAAGGCGACGGCAAAAGCTAGAAGGATGCTTGGGTGCATACGGAGAGGAATGGCTAGCAGAAAAAAGGAGGTGATAATGCCTCTGTATAAGTCTTTGGTGCGACCTAATTTGGAGTATAGTGTGCAATTCTGGAGACCGCATCTTCAAAAGGATGTGAACAGGATGGAGTCGGTGCAGAGGGTGGCTACTAAAATGATTAGTGGGCTTCATTATAAAGCATATGAGGACAGACTTAAGGATCTTAATATGTACACCTTAGAGGAATGGCGGGATAGAGGTGATATGATTCAGATGTTTAAATACCTCCGTGGCATAAATGTTCAGGGAGAGAGCCTCTTTCAATTGAAAGCAAGTTCTGCTACGAGGGGACATGGGATGAGGGTGAAGGTAGATAGATTCAGGAGTGATATGCGGAAATATTTCTTTACGGTAAGAGTAGTGGATCCATGGAATAGTCTCCCAGTGGAGGTGGTAGAAATGAGGACAGTAACTGAATTCAAAAAAGCATGGGACCAACACAGAGGATCTCTAAAGGTAAAAAGTGACTGTTGTAGTTGTTGATATGGAAGGACAGACTAGATAGGCCATGTGGTCTTTTTCTGTCATCATGTTTCTATGTTTCTATCTTTTTAAGTGCCGTCAAGTCAGTGCTGGCAACCCAGCAGCCTCTGGGTTTTCTTAGCAATGGAGGGTAAAGTGACTTTCCCACGGTCACAAGGAGCACCAGGTGGGAATCAAACCCTTGATCTTTTGGGTACTAACAAAGAACAAATTATCGATTAGAGAGTTGGGGCAATGAGATCTTATGATCATAGATAATCAATACAGGGAAAGTATGTTGGGGCAGAGTCATGTTGGATTTGATCCTATGGGCGACTAAGCTTTTCCTTCAAAATGGTCTATGAATAGGTGGGGTTTTAATCTTTGCATAATGCTATCAGGTCGGATATAGCTCTTATTCTTTCAGGGAGGGAAGCATAGAGCAATAAGCCTCCTATGAGGAACAGTATCAAAGGCTTTGCTGAAATCTAGGTAGATCACATCCATTGCATGCCCTTGATCTAGTTCTCTGGTCACCCAATCAAAGAACTGACCGGAGAACTAGATCAAGGGCATATTGATACTGTGCTTTGGGATGGTGGCACACAGACCCGTACTTCAATCCACCCAAGCATCGGTGTCCTCCATCGATCAGCATTCCTTAGCTATCAAAAGGACCTTGGCAGCACTCCTGGCCACTTTAATACCAAAGCTATCAATAGCCCCAGCGAGTCCAGCACCGCCTTCCAGCTCGGCACCGGTACCTCTGGGTCCGATGCTGGTCCTTGAACTGATATTACCGGGACCCCTCCCTCCAATTCCTCCACTGGAACCGGTATTGGTGGGACTCCTCCCTCTGATTCTTCCATTGGAACCGGTAAGCATCGTCTGTACTCAACCGGTTCTTGGTTCGAGTACCACTCGAGCTGAACATCGGCATCAAGCATCAACATCTGTTCAAGACGGTCAATACTTTGATTTTTTCTGAATCAGAGTCGCCATCTTCTTCTGACTCTGAAGAGACATCGGAGAATTCCAGGGCCACTTGGGATATCCTCTCCGATTCCTTTCCTCCTCATGGGAGGCATCGATCCCTGCCAGAGGACATGTCCTTTCAGGACTTCATTCGGGACATGGCAGTGGGTCTCCGAATCACAGTACTATCAGAAATGGAACTGAGGGACGAATAATTGGAAATCCTCCAATATCCCTCAATGCCCAAGGAGGCAGTAATACCCCTCGATGCTCAAGGAGGTGGCCGCATACGTAACATTAGATCCTACATGATCTAATGCCATATATGTGGGAGGCCCTGCTAATGGTTCCGCCTATCAGTAAACACCTCAATACCATGTTTCAAGTTCCACCATGCCCAGTGTTTCAAAAGCATCACTACTACACCATTCTATGGTAGTGGAATCGGCAATGCGATGTATCATGAGTTTTAAAACTCATTCATCGGCGCCGCCTATCAAAGATGCCAGGGCTCTCGATGCCTTTGGACGTCGCTGTTTCCAGGCATGTATGCTTGCTTCTAGGATTACATCCTACACCCTCTACATGGGCATGTCCCTGAAGGATATCTCAAGGAATCTAGGAAAGTTTTCTCCTATTCCTTTTCGTCTCTCCGGGCCAGTCCAGGTACAGTTGGGTTGTCAATCACTTCTAGCAGCTGAGGACTGAATGCTAAAACCTTTGCTGGCAGATGCTATAGCTCCCACTAGTGCCTGAAAGCCAGTCTTCAGTACTCAGCAGCTGGAACGGACGTATCTCTGGCAGGCTCCCAGGAGAGCCGAATTTGGAATGGCAGTGGATTAGCTTAGGTTTTCTTTTGCTTTAGCGCAGTGAAGTAATAAGGGGACAGCTCAAACTTTTCAAAGGGGAACCTTGCTCACTGGCTCTAGCAGGGCAACATAGCAGGGAACGCTCCCTTATCCCTTCACAGCAGTGTACACGCTTACCGAATCAGCGATCCTCGATTACTGTGTTTTTTGTTTTCTGACTTCACCGGAGGCAGAGCCTGCTTCCGGAGGATCCGCTGTTTCTCGAGGGGGTTGTTAGGAGCTGGGAGCCCCAGTATCCTCTTCCTGACGCTGTCCCTGTGTCTCCGTGCCTTGCTAGCAGCAGGACTTGAGACAAGACCTTGTGCTTCTGAGATAAGCTGCAGTTTCCTTTGTTTGCTCCCTGTTTTGGGCCTCCGGTGGCAGCTGGTTTAGTGCGAGTGGTTTCCGCGAATGTGTGGTATTTTGTGTTTTTTTTTTTAATGGTAGTTTTTATTCAGTTTAAACATATAAAATAACAGTACAAACGATCATGATATAAAAGGATACAAGCAGATGCTATTGATCAAAATAGCAAAAGAATATAATAACTTGAACAAGACAGTACAATAACTTTAACAAGAACTAGTATCAGTCCATGCCAGCACGCCACCCTCCCTCTCTCCGTTCAATGTGGTTACAGCAGAGACCATTCCACAAGGCAGCCTCCATCAATCACTTTCATCAAACATAATTTTGTAAAGCTGACCATTTCTTACTTAGTTTACCAGACCATGGGTTCTTGGCTATATAGATCTCTTCGTAGGTCTTGTGTAGGATTAAGAGACTCCACCAATGCTCGAAACAAGCTTTGTCGAGATTCTTCCAGTGTATTAGAACTATTTTAAGCGCTATCCCGAGCATTAAGTCCAGCAGTTTACTATCCCATTTCATCAGAGTAGGTTCCAGAGCTATGGATTTATATATTACTATCCGATAAGTGATAGGAGTTTGTAAGTTGAGGATTTGTGATATGCGTTCCCATACTCTGTTCCAATATATTTCCAGGGATTTACAATGAAACAACATATGTGCCAGTGTCCCAATTTCCATGTTACAGGACCAACATCGATTTCCCTCCTGTAGTGTCCATTGCATTTTCTTAGCCGGTGTAATATGCGCTCGATGTGCTATAAAGTACATAGATTGTGTGAGAGACGCTGCTCTCGTGGCACGTATTTGAGTTCCCCAAAAAGTGTCCCAATTTTCCGGAGGTATATCTTGACCGGTTTCAGTAGCCCACACCGACTGTATCTTAAAACATGTCTTGTCACTTTTGGATCGGAGAATCGCAACACATCTCGAAACAGCTTTGGCATCTGTTTGTAATTCTTGAAGTTTCTGTCGCAGTGGCCATCCAGTACGTATCAAGACAGGTGACACACCCGCTTTGCTCATGCAGTGTCGGAGCTGACACCATTGGAAATAGCATGTATTAGGCAATCGGAATTCCGTTCTTAATCTGTCAAAGGTTTTAAATGCACTTCCATTGATCAGTTGTCCAATGGTTATAAGATCATGTTCCACCCATTTTTTCCATAAGACAGGCTTCCCTCCGATGATAAGGCGCGGGTTCAGCCATAAGGGCATATCTGCGGCGAAGTCATCCCCTCCATCGATACATGATGCCAATAATCGACAGGCATGCTGTGTTTCTCGGATAATAGCATTATGTGGTACAGTCTGGTCTACTACTGTGCCAACCATTAGCCATGTAGGTAGGGGGGAATGTATGGCCCGCTCCACACTCAACCATCTAGGTCCTTTATCCGTGTCGTCAGAGTCGACCCATTGAGCACCCTGCTTTAAAAGAGAGGCAGTGTGCAGCCAGCCGAGATCTGGGAAATGGACACCTCCTTGTGCATTAGGTAACTTCAGTTTCCAGGCAGCTATTCTAGGTACTCGGTTGTTCCATAAAAAGGCTATCAGTTGACTATTCATTTTCTTATAGAAGGCTGACGGGAAGCGTAAGGGAATCATACTTAATATATAGCTGAGTTTTGGTACCAACATCATTTTTATCGTTTCTAGCCTGCCCCACCAACTCAAATGAAGGGGGGTCCACCTGCAGACGTTATCATGTACAAGTTCTTGACACATCTTAATGTTGATTGCGACAGTCTCTTCCAAGGTGGTGCCATAGGTCACGCCCAGGTATCTAAAGGATGACTTCTCATATTGAAAGGGGTATCCACGCATCATTTCTTCGCTGACCTGTTCATTCAGAGGAATAATTGTTGTTTTATTCAGATTTACTTTATATCCGGATATCGCTGAATATGCATCTATGAGTTGCAGTGTTTCAGGAAGGTCTGATGGTTGTAGAAAAATGAGCAGGTCATCTGCATATGCTGACAATTTACAGGGACCATCAGCTAACTCAATTCCTTTTATGTTTTCCTTCTGTCGGATCGCTATTAATAAGGGTTCCAGGGCTAAATTAAAAAGCAGCGGTGACAGGGGGCAACCCTGTCTGGTCCCTCTTTGCAACTGAAAAGGGGCTGAGAGGTGTGAGTTGACCGCTATTCGAGCTGTGGGTTTGGTATATAACAATTCAACGCGTTTTAGGAACTTTTCTCCTATCCCAAACCACCGTAGGGATCGAAATAGAAAGGACCATTCCAGTCGATCGAAGGCTTTTTCGGCATCCAATGCTAGCCCTATCAGGGGCTCGGCCTTAGTCTTGGCAGATGTCAGTACATGTGCCAATAATCTTCCATTATCTGTAGTGGATCTGTTTTGTATAAATCCACATTGATCCTCATGTATCAAATCTTTTAAGATCCGTCCTAATCGATTAGCAAGCACTTTAGCATAGATTTTATAATCAGAGTTTAGGAGAGAGATGGGTCTGTAATTCTCTATCTTTTGTGTATCCCTGCCCGGTTTCGGGTGAATTACCACCACAGCCTCTGCCAGGGCTCCAATCTCTGGAGATTCATCTTGTAGGCCACTGTAGTAGATCTGTAGCATGGGAGCCAATTGAATGCAATATTTATTATAGAATTCCAGTGGGATACCATCTGGACCGGCGGCTTTGCCACGAGCCATCTGTTTGATCGCATCTTGTATTTCAGTTACAGAGATCTCTTGTTCCAGCGTTCGACTTTGATGACTGGTTAATGTGGGTCCTACTATATTGGAGACAAAATCTTCAAAGGCTTTGTCACTACATTGGGTATCCGAGCGATATAGTTCCTCATAGAATTCTTTGCAGCGGTCTAGTATTTTGTCAGATCTCAGAAGAAGGCCCCCGGAATTGTCTTGCAACGCCGCTATAGCGGTCTTGCTGGTCTTTGGTTTGAGCTGCCGAGCTAAGAGGGATCCAGAGCGGTTGCTTTCATAGTAGTATGTACTACGTTGTAGCTGGATACTACTCCGTGCTTCTTTGTTGAGGAGAGCATTATATTGGTATCACAATTTTTGGAGTCTAATCAATATCATTGAGTCAGCTCTTTTGGCTAGTAACCTTTCCCCAGCTTTTATTTGGAGTTCCAGTTCATCTTTTTCTTTTTTCCTGGCTTTACGCCGTCTAATGGTGTAGGTGGTAATATGAGCTCGTATTGTCGCTTTAAAACCTTCCCACCAGCTCCAGATGGAGGTATCAGTAGGTGTATTATATTTAAAATAGGTCTCAATTTCCCCTGACAGTAGCTGTACAAAGGAGTCATCTGCTAGTAGGGATTTATCAAATGTCCATCTTGGCGGAACATGTTGTGTAACGTTGGTATCCAGTACTAGGGAGACAGCGGCGTGATCCGATACCGTTGTAGCATATATCTCTGCGGACAACACTTGAGGCATCAGCTCTGTGGACAGTAGGAAGAAATCGATCCTTGTTTGGGTATTATGTGGGATGGAATAAAATGTGTAGTCTCTTTCTTGGGGATGAAGTAGGCGCCATGGGTCTACCAAGTGCAGCTCTGTTATGATTCCTTTAAGAATCGCCTGCGATTTGACTTTGTCTACAGCCCGATAAGGCGTGCGATCTAACAGTGGATCCAAGATGACATTGAAATCGCCCCCTAAGATGATATTGGTGTGAGCTGCGGCTGTAACTTCTTTAGCTATCAGTTTGAAAAAGTTAGGGTCATCGAGGTTGGGTGCGTAAATATTGAAGAATGTGTAAAGCTGTTGATTTATTTTCATCGTCACTCTGGCCCATCGACCTAGCGGATCAATCTGTGTGCCGGTAATGGCGGATTGCAGGAATTTGCGCACTAATATTATTACCCCCCCTTTGCGTTGAGTGGCAGAGGCCGAGGCCGCCACCTGGAAATATTTAGAGGTTACTTTCTGCGATTCAGTATCTGTTAAATGTGTCTCTTGTAAGAGGGCAATATCTGCTTTTTTTTGTTGGCAGTACGCTAAAATCTTCTTTCGCTTGACAGGGCCAGTAATACCTTTTACATTTAACGAAAGCATTAGGAGATCACTAGACATCAATGTTGGAATAAGCTGTCTTATAGGTGAAAGCTATCCTATGGATAGGTCTGCCGCGTACTTGCATTTTGCGTGTATGTGGAGGGTTTTGCACTGGACTGGACTGACACAAATAACTGCATAACTGGCAAACATTGTATCGCTAAGGTGAACACAATCCACTGAAACAGTAACCAACCCCGACCTCCCGTTGCCACCCCTACATTTCAAGCAGAAATATCTGGTTAATTAAAACTATTTAGAACAACAGAAATACAGTCAATGAGGTGTTTAACAAGGCTTAAGGCGTTCTAAAATTTGTGAGAACGCACGGCCGCACCCCCTGAGTATATGCTGAGGTCTCTACACTGCGTGAGAGATCAGAATATTGACCTCAGGTTTCCATACCGCATTTTTCTTGTAGGAAAGTTTTCAGTTTTTCAGCTTCAACAAAATTCCTCGTTTCATTATGCAGCGTGACCCGCATGGTTCCTGGGTAGTATAGCCCGTATCTTGCCTGTGCACTTTGTAGCATGGGTCTACAGGCCAGCAACGCTTTTCTCCGATCTACCGTTTGCTTGCTCAAATCTGGATAGAGTGCCACTTTGTGTCCCTGGATTTGCAGTGATCCGGCTTTCCGTGCAGCTTGAAAGATCTGCAGGACCTGTGGGTATCTCAGTACCTTCATTATGAGTGGGCGCGGGTATCGTGTGTTTTCAGCTTTGTGTGTTGGGATTCGATGGGCCCGTTCTAGTTCAAAAGGCCTTGCAAAGATAAGCTGCAGCATCTCCGGTATGGTTTTTTCCAGAAATCCAATCGGATCGGTGCCTTCAGCGCCTTCAGGGACTCCAACAAGGCGGATATTATTTCTACGGGCATGGTTGTTTTGATCTTCAATCTGACTTTCTATGTGCCGGACTCGTTTGACCAAAGGGCCCAGCTGTTCTAATGCAACGCCATGCTTCTGGGTTTGTAATTCAACTGCACTAAGTCGAGTGGTGATGGTGAGGAGTTTCTCTTTTACCTCCAGTAAGTCTTCTTGAATCATGTTCAGTGAACTAGAATTGGCTGCGATCATTTCTTTAACGCATTTCAATTCCTGTAGCACTTCACGTAGGCCACCGGCAGTCACTCCCTCCTTCTCTCCCGCGGCCATTTTCTGCGGGGAACCCACTTCGGGTTTGGATCGTTTCGCTGCTGAGCCGGATCCCTGCGGAAATTCCAGCCGGGCAGGCTTCAGGGATGCCATCCAGCTATATTTCGGTGTTATTGATGTAGGTAGGGGGTACAAACTTCAATTTAATACCGGGATATGTTCAGGATTCTTGGGCAGCAACGGGAGCAAAAATTCAGGCGTCCATTCTGTTCAGTGGCTAGCTCCGCCCCCCCAATGTGTGGTATTTTGTGACGGTTTGTGTCCGGCGGGTTAGGCGGGAGCGCCATTTTGTTTTCGCCGGTGTTTTATGCGGCGGCCTTTGCTGTTCTTTTTGCTTTGTTTTTGGCTAAGTTTCAGTTTGTTTGTTTTGGTTTTTGGGGCTCTTCATGGAGGCTACTGGGCCTGGGGAGCTGTCAGGAGAACGGTTTCAGGCTCCGTTGCTTAAAACTGGGCCAGTTGCGTCGTTGCCCTCAGCGGCTGGGGATTCTCCCATGCTTTTACAGCGTGCCGGGAAGAGAGAGGCCAAATCCCATAAGTCTTCTGCTAAGGCGGAGACAAGTGTTTCTTTATCCCCTACAGCCCAGGAATCGGTGGATTCCTTTTTTTCTCCGGCCTTTATTTTGGCTATGCATAAAGCCTACCTTTTGAAATTGTCTCAGCCAGCTGTCAGTCCACCTGCTGAGCTTCAGGAGACTTCTTTATTACATGAGCCTGGGCTGTCTGATCCGGGGGAGGGCTCATCAGCACAGGGTGCAGGGATCTCCTCAGAGGCAATGGATCCTGAGTTCTCTAGTCCTCCTCTGCCTGAGGAGGGTGAGATTTGCTCTGAGGAGGGTCTGGAGTCCTGGCCTCTGGATTTAGAGGAAGGGGAACTCGGGCCTGGTAAAGATCCTAATATCTTCAGGGTCTTTCGTAAAGATGAGCTAGGGGCTCTGATAGTTCAGTCCCTTGCTGCGTTAAATATTGTGATGCCTGCACAGCAGCAGGAGCCCTTGGAGGATCCCTTATTGCAAGGTTTTAAGCCGGAACAACGGTGCTTTCCCATGAATAGGGTGATTAAAAAGATGATAGAGTCTGAGTGGGAGTGCCCTGAGGCTAGTTTAAGGGGGGGACGTGCCATTGCGCGTCTTTACCCTGTTCCCCAGAAGGAGAAGGAGTTCTTACGGATGCCGAAAGTGGACGCGCTGGTTTCAGCGGTCACTAAGAAGACAACGATTCCGGTAGAGGGCGGGGCTGCCCTCAAGGATGTTCAGGATCGCAAGTTGGAGGTGTTGTTGAAGCAGGCCTTCGACGCTAATGCCCTGGCATTGCAGGCGTCTGTTTGCGGGGCTTTTGTGTCCCGAGCTTCTATCCGCTGGATTCAGGGGGAGCAGTCGGATCTCAAGCAGGAGGCTGCCTCTCCGGACGGAGCCAAGCTGGAGTCAGCGGCGGCATACCTAGCGGATGCTTTCTATGATCTGATCAGAATTTCGGCTAAATCTATGGCGTCGGTCATTGCGGCTCGGCGTTTTCTTTGGCGCGGAACTGGGCAGCGGACACGTCTTCCAAGTCGCGCCTCAGTAAGCTTCCTTACAAGGGCAAGCTGCTCTTTGGGGAAGCGTTAGAGAAGATTGTTAAGGATTTAGGCGATTCCAAAGGGGGTCGTCTCCCGGAGGATCGACCTCGAGCGCCCAGGACAGGTCCGCTGCAGCGGAGTCACAGCAGGGACGTTTGTAAGTTTCGCGGTTCTCGGTTTACCCCTTACCAGAGGGGTCGTTTTCCTGCCAGGGGGCAGTCCTTTCGTGGTGTCCGAGGATTTAGCAGAGGGTTCTTCAGCGCCCAGCAGTCTTCCTCAAAGAAGCCGCAATGAAGGTGCGCTGGTCCAGGCGGAGATTCCGGTAGGAGGCCGTTTGCAGGGGCTTCTCTCCGTCTGGGCCACCATAACTTCCGATCTCTGGGTGTTGGAGATTATCCACGAGGGTTATGCTCTGGAATTCGCTACTCCTCTGTCGGATGCCTTCGTGTTCTCCCCCTGCGGTCCGCGCTCGAAGCGTCATGCGGTCGAGGTAACGCTGCGTTGTTTGTTGCAACTGCGGGCCGTGGAGCCGGTGCCGCTAGACCAGTACGGCTTAGGTCGATACTCGATTTACTTTGTGGTGCCCAAGAAGGAAGGGTCGTTTCGTCCTATTCTGGATCTCAAACATGTGAACCATTGCTTAAGGGTGCCACACTTTCGGATGGAGACCCTGAGAGCAGTGATTCGAGCAGTGAAGCCGGGGGAGTGGCTATCCTCCATAGATCTCACGGAGGCCTACCTATACATTCTGATCCGGCCGGAGCATCAGCGTTTTCTGTGGTTTGCGGTGCCCTTGGGGCATTTTCAGTTTCAGGCGTTGCCGTTCGGGCTGGCGACCGCGCCGCGCACGTTCACGAAGGTGATGGTAGTGGTGGCGGCTGCTCTTCGCAAGGAGGGCATCCAGTTGCATCCTTATCTGGACGATTGGCTGATCCGTGCGGGTTCTCAGCCGGAGTCGACTGCAGCGACGGCTCGTGTCGTGCAGTTTCTGCAACACCTTGATTGGGTCATCAACCAAGCAGAGAGTCAGTTGAGTCCCATACAGCAGTTGCTGTACTTGGATGCTCTGTTCAACACGAGCGGAGGAAGGGTTCATCTGCCGCCGATTCGGGTGCAGAAGCTGATAGCTCAGGTAACGGCCTTCCTCCGGTTCCAGGCACTGACGGCTTGGCGGTACCTTCAGTTGTTGGGTTTGATGGCCGCAGCTTTGGATATGGTTCCTTGGGCCAGGGCTCACATGCGTCCGCTGCAGCATGCTCTCCTCTCCCGGTGGTCTCCTCAGTGGCATCCCCTGACTCGACAGCTACCATGTCCGGAGGACGTCCGCGTCAGTCTTCGGTGGTGGCAGTTTCCGGCCCACCTACAGTCGGGGGTTCCTCTGGAGGATCCGGAGTGGGTTCTAGTCACGACGGATGCCAGCCTCTCTGGTTGGGGGGCTCATTGTCTTTCCCAGATAGCGCAGGGCAGTTGGTCGGTGGAGGAGAGCGCCTGGTCCATCAATCGCTTGGAGCTGCGGGCGGTTCGTCTTGCGCTTCGGCATTTCTTGGTACTACTCGAGGGGCGAGCGGTTCGCGTATTTTCCGACAATCTGGTGACTGTGGCCTACATCAACAAACAGGGAGGCACGGGCAGTGCGTCTCTGCTGCAAGAGAGTCAAAGTCTGTTTCAGTGGGCGGAATTGCACCTGCAAGCGCTGTCGGCCGCTCATGTGGCAGGAAAGGACAATGTGCAGGCCGATTTTCTCAGTCTGCATCGTCTGGATCCCGGAGAATGGGAGCTCAACTGGGCAGTTTTCCACGAGATCACGTTGCGTTGGGGTCAGCCGGGGATGGACCTCATGGTGACTCTGGACAATGCCAAGGCAGGCCGTTTTTTCAGCAGGCGCAGGGAGCACATGTTGGAGGGCCTGGATGGGCTGGTCCAGCCCTGGCCGACGGATCTGCTCCTTTACGTATTTCCTCCTTGGCCGTTGTTGGGGAGGGTCATCAGGAGGATATCGCTTCACGGGGGCAAGGTGATTCTCATTGCTCCGGATTGGCCCAGGCGTCCCTGGTATGCCGATCTCGTGCGGTTGCTGATCGCGCCTCCTTGGCGGTTGCCCTCCCGAATCAATCTCTTGTTCCAAGGTCCGGTGCTGATGCCGCAGGTGGATCGATTCTTGCTTACGGCTTGGCTGTTGAAGGGAATCGGTTGCGGCGCTGAGGATACTCGGGCTCCGTGATCGCTACTATGTTACAGTCCCGGAGGCGATCAACGTCCTTGGCGTATGTTCGCATTTGGCGAGTTTTTGAGGCTTGGGCTGGTGACGGGGGTGTCGCCCCGTGCCGCAGGTTTGCCGGAGGTTCTGGCGTTTCTGCAGAGCGGTCTGGAAAGAGGTCTAGCCTTCAACACTCTCAAGGTGCATTTGGCCGCTCTTGCTTGTTTTCGGGGTCGAGTGCAGGGTTGCTCGCTCTCGTCACACCCGGATGTTCAGAGATTCCTTCGGGCGGCTAAAAATATCCGGCCGCCTCTTCGGATTGTGGTTCCTCCGTGGGACTTGAATTTAGTTCTCGAGGCTCTGACGAGACCGCCCTTTGAGACCAGGCCTGCCGACGTTCTGCGGGAATTGTCTTGGAAGACAGCCTTCCTCGTGGCCTTGTGTTCGGCTCGGCGGATTTCCGATTTACAAGCACTGTCCTGTAGGGAGCCATATCTGTGTTTTTCGGAGGAGAAAGTGGTGCTTCAGCCCATCCCTTCCTTTCTGCCGAAGGTGGTCTCGGAGTTTCATATTAACCAACCTGTTTCGCTGCCGACCTTTTGGTCGCAAAGCGGCAGTTCCTTGGACCGCACCTTGCGGGGGTTGGACATGGGTCGAGTGTTGTGCAAGTATCTTCGGCGTACTAAGCCGTTTCGTAAGTCTGATCGTTTGTTTGTTCTCTATGGCGGCCCTCGCAAGGGGCAAGCGGCGACCAAAGCTTCCATCGCTCGTTGGGTGAAGAAAGCGATAGCGGGCGCTTATGAGGCTACGGGTAGGTTGCCTCCGCGCGAGATCAGGGCGCATTCGACTAGAGCACAAGCAGCTTCGTGGGCGGAGATGGCTTTAATTCCGCCAGCGGATATTTGTCGGGCAGCGACCTGGTCTTCTCTGCATACCTTCATGAAGCATTGTCGGTTGGATGTCCAGGCACGTTCAGATGCTAAAGTTGGGGCCTCGGCCATAATAGCGGGGCTCGCGGGACCCTCCCCAGTTTAGGTAGTGCTTTGGTACTGCCCAACTGTACCTGGACTGTCCCGGAGAGACGAAAAGGAAGAAGAAATTAGACCTTACCTGCTAATTGTCTTTCCTTGAGTTCTCTCCGGGCCAGTCCAGGTCCCACCCCATTGGTCTGCGAGCGACAGTTTACTTCCTTGAGTGTCGGGGTTTTTGGTGCCTGGCGTTTGGTCTTCGTTGCTGTCTGCAGTGCACAGTGCTGCTCAGCTGTATGGAAGAGGATATTGGAGAGTTCTCGCTAGGGGGACTCTTTCTGGCGTTGGTAAAACTTGAAAAAAAAAAAAAAAAGAGAAAACATCAATATCGGGAGGGACATCCTGCCTGCGACACCCTGCTACAGGGCAAAGGCACTTGCGGAATGCTTTTACGGGGTGTTCTGCTAGTGAGGACGTTGATAAGGGAGCGCTTTCTTGCAGCTTATAGCATGTTCTCCTTTGTTTGGGAGTTCTGACTTGTTCCCATAAGGCTACGAGGTTTCGAGTTTGTTTTTCGTTCGCTGCTTTGACAATAGGTGACTGGCTTTCAGGCACTAGAGGGAGCTATAGCATCTGCCAGCAAAAGTTTCAGCATTCAGTCCTCAGCTGCTAGAAGGGATTGACAACCCAACTGTACCTGGACTGGCCCGGAGAGAACTCAAGGAAAGACAATTAGCAGGTAAGGTCTAATTTCTTCTTCTCCCAGATGACAAACATGATGCATACCTGTCTATGGTCACACAGGCTCAGAACACTTCCAAGTTCCTAACCAGGGCAACCTTCAATACCTTTGAGTCTACCAGCAGAGCTGTTGCAGTTTGCATAGGGGCTGGTAGGATGACCTGGCTTCAGGCATCGGATCTCAAGCAGTGGGTTCAAGATAGGTTTTCCCCAGAGCAAGAAAGATTGGCAATTTATTTGGTAAAAGTTAGAGAAAGAAGGCAGGAGAGCTTGAGGCGGATGATCTCGTCCTCAAGCGCCTCTCAAGAAAGACTTCAGACCCCTCTATGAGGAAAGCTGCTACAAAAAGTCTCTACACCAAAAAGAAGAGTTTTTTTCTGCTTACCAACCCTCTTCTTGTTTTTAACCTCAGCAACAGCAGCAAAGGCCACAGGATCCCCGTCAGCCTAGGAAAGCCAAGACTCCCAAACCCCAACCAGCTGCTCCGCCACAGCAAGCACTTGTTTTTTGACTCCTTCCTAGAGAGTATAGCTATTCTGCTTTTTCAGGGTCCCCAGCCCCTTCACATAGCAGGCAGACTACGTGCTTATGCCCACAGGTGGCATCTCATTACATCAGAGAAGTGGACTCTCAATATTATCCAAAGGGGCTGCCTACGTTACTTTCAAAGCTTACCCCCAACCACCTCCACAAGAGATTATCCTGCAAACTCTGTGCAGGGCAATCTACTGTCCTCCGAGGTGGCCACCCAGTTAAACATAGAAACATAGAGATATGATGACAGAAAAAGACCACATGGCCTATCTAGTCTGTCCTTCCATATCAACAACTACAACAGTCCACTTTTTACCTTTAGAGATCCTCTGTGTTGGTCCCATGCTTTTTTGAATTTAGCTCAGGGGGGCTGTCAAAAGAGTCCCTCTCACCTAAGAAGGCAAAAACTTCTACTCTCCTTGCTTTCTTATCCAAAACAAAGCAGGAGGTTTCAGACCCATTCTTGATCTGAAGGATCTCAACAAATTTTTTGTTCGAGAAAAGTTCAAAATGATTTCCTTCGGCACCCTTCTGCCATACCTTCAGAGGAACGACTGGCTATGTTCTCAAGACTTCAAAGCTAATAATGACAATATGATAGGCCGACGTGCAGGCTATCACAAAACTAAACAACTTCAAAAAGAGCTCCATCACTACTGGCGTCCACACTATGGAACTCCCTCCCAACTAGCCTGAGGGAACTGGATGACATCACAGACTTCCGCAAAGACCTCAAAACGCTGTTATTTATAGAGACATGAGCATTCAAACAACAGCCCCTAGCCAAACAGAAAGACAACTACCTCAGCCAACTAGGCACGCACATATCCCATCTACACATACAAGTTTATTGTACTACATTGTAATTACCTGCATGTTAAATGTTGCACTTGTTAATTGCCATCATGTTAAATGTTACCCTTCAATTGTACTGTCTAAATGTCATTAAGCAACTGTAATGTCTAAATGTTTATAAGTACCCTAATATTAAATGTAACCCTTCAATTGTGATGTGATGTGACCACCTTGATTGAAGGATAAGGTGGCATACAAATCTGTCTAAATAAAGATGCTTACACACATTTGCTGATACACCCTTACCACAGACAATATCTGCACATCTGGGTTCAGCAAATCCATTACCAGTATCGGGTGCTTCCCTTCGGGCTAGTTTCCGCACCTAGAGTATTCACAAAATGTATGGCAGTCATCACATCATTCTTGCGTACTTTGGGGATCTCGTCTTCCCCTACTTAGACGATTGGCTGATAAGGGGAGAATCCCCAGAAGTCATAAAACAAATGCTTTCTCACACCATCATGGTGCTCCAAAGTCTAGGCTTTGTGTTAAACCTTCCAAAATCCTACCACCTTCCCTCTCAACAACTCGAGTTCATTGGAGCACTTCTCGATTCTCATCAGGACCGAGCTTTCCTTCCTCAGGATCGCTCTGCTCGTCTCATCGACCCTCACTATACAAGGTCAAAGTACCGTAACAGCTCAAGACACCCTACTTCTTCTGGGACACATGGCCTTCATGGCCCATTTCGTCCTATATGCCTGTCTACACTCTCGTCCCAATGGAGTCAAGCAACCGGACATCTCTCAGACAAGATTTGCATCACTCCTCCTCTTGTCAACTCCCTTCAGTGGTGGTGCTCCCCTCAACGTCTTCTCGGAGGGTCATCTTTTCAGATGCCTCTTCCCCAATGCACCCTACCGTCGGATGCTTTCAAACTCGGGTGTTGAGCACATCTGAACAATCTCACTATACAGGGGAAGTGGACAGAATGGGAATGCCATATGCATATCAATCTCCTCAAGCTACGTGCTCTCACAAATTCCCTTTGGGTTTTTCAACCCCAACTATCGGGCAAATGAGTCTTAGTCCAGATAGACAACCAAGTAACCATGTTCTGCTTGAACAAGCAGGGAGGAACTGGTTCCTATTCCCTCTGCCAGGAGGCCGACTCTGGTTCTTTGCCATTATACATCACATCCATCTCCAGGCAGTGTATCTCCCAGGCGAGCTCAATGTCCTGGCAGAAAGATTCAGCCGCATCCTCCATCCACAAGAGTGGACTCTAAAACAAGAGATGGCATCTTCGACCCCCAAAATACATCTGTTCGCCACTCAGGAGAATGCATGAATATCACTCTTTTGCTCCAGACTTCCTTCCCGACACAGGCAGCAGATACCTTTTTTCTGCACTGGGGCTCGGACATTCACACCGACCCTCCCCGCCCCCCCCCCCTCGTCCCATAACCAAAACTCTGTTCAAACTGCAAGCTGACAAGGGCTCCATGATTCTAATAGCCCCTTACTGGCCCCATCAGCTGTGGTTTCCTCTGCTCCTTCTTCTAGTGCAGACTCCACTCCTCAGTTTGGGTCATGCCTCTGACCACCTCTCTCAGCATCTGCAGGGCTACTCCTCCATCCCAATCCACAAGCCCTCCATCTCACAGCATGGCTGCTAAAAGCATGATCTTTGATGACCTGGATCTCCCTCAACTGGTCAAGGACATCTTGCTTGCATCGCACAAGCTGTCTTTCAGGTGCTCTAAATCCTTCAAATGGCAATGATTCACCCTTAGGAGCACCCAAAAGCAGATTGATCCATCTGACTGCCCAGTGGAACAACTTCTGCAATATCTTCTCCACTTGTCCTCCATGGGGCGTAAGACTAACTCTATCAGAGTTCACCTCCGTGCCATTGCAGTCTATCACAGGCTACTGGATAGGCATCCCATTTCCTTGCACCCCTTGGTGCAACGATTCATGCAGTGTCCTCTGCTTTCCAAGCCACCAATCAAAGCACGGTGGCTTGGGACCTCAAAGTGGTCCTAGGATAGCTTCTAAAAGCCCCGTTTGAGTCCTTGGCTACCACTTCTCCACAATTCCTGTCTTGGTAGGTCATCTTCCTCAATGTTCTTACCTCAGCTTATCACATCAGCGAACTACAAGCTTTAGTAGTGGATCCTTCCTACACTCATGTCAAGGTGGTTCTCTGTACCCATTTTGCATTTCTTTCCAAAAGTGGTCTCACCTTTTCATATCAACCAGTCTGTCATACTTCTGGTCTTCTTTCCCTGACCATATGCCTCTAGGGCTGAGGCAGCATAGGATACTTTGGATTGCAAGCATTCCCTTGCCTTCTACTTGGACAGGGCAAAAGATTTTAGGAAATCCTCTCAATTATGTATTTCCTTTGACCCAGGCCACTTGGGTTTTCCGGTGTTGAAACACACCCTATCCAACTGGATTGCGGACTTCATTTCTTTTGCCTATGCTCATGCAGGACTCTCTCTCAAGGGTCAGGTCACCGCTCACAGCGTGAGGTCTATGGCAGCCTCATTTGCCAACCTCCATTCTGTCTCCATAGACGAGATCTGCCAGGCAGCTACCTGCTCCTCTGTTCACACCTTCGCTGCTCACTACTGCCTTGACAGGGGCTCCCATCGGGATGCTGTCTGACCAGGCTGTTCATCAGCATCTCGTTGGAACTTAATCACAACTCCTACCATTTATACTTCTCTGGCACCCAACTCCTTGGTCCATGCTGTTGCCTACTACACTGAAATCTGCTGGGGCCACTTTGTGTCCATGCCCTCTTGGCTCCATTCATTAGCCTCAAGGATATCTTTTCAGTCTGGTGTCCTGGGGTTAGTGAGTCCCATATGTGAAGACTGCATTCCTGCTTGTTCCTGGAAGTAGTGTAGTTACCTGTAAAAGATAATCTCTGGAAACAGCAGAAGTCAGTCTTCATAACCCACCCTCCTCCCTAGAAGTTGTTGGATATACTTTTTCCTCTACCACTCAGCTACAACCTCAACTGAAGATAGGAGTTGGGAAGGCAGATGGGCAGGTGAAGTGGAGTGCTCCCAAAGGCCTTCCCGTTGTACGCTGGGGAGCATTCCTGCACGGGTGCTGATGATACTCATATTTGATGACTGATTCCTGCAGTTCCTGGAGATCACCAGTTAAAGGTGAGTAAACTACACTTTCCATTCCATTTATTAATTTATAGACTTCTATCATATCTCCCCTCGGCTGTCTCTTTTCCACGTTGAAAAGGCCTAGTCTTTTAAGCCTTTCCTCATAGGGGTATCCTTCCATCCCCTTTTACCATTTTGGTGTGTCTTCTCTGTACCTTTTCTAATATTGCTATATCCTTTTTAAGATATGTTGATCAGAACTGCATACAATATTCAAGGTGCAGTGACTCCTTGGAATGATACAGAGGCATTATAATATCCTTGATTTTTATTCTCCATTCCTTTCCTTATAATTCCTAGCATTCTATTTGCTTTCTCGGCCGCTGCTGCACACTGGGTGGAGGGTTTTAACCTATTATCCGCGTTAAATCTTTTTTCTTGGTGGTGGTTCCTAATGTGGAATCTGGCATTGTGTAACCGTAGTTTGGGTTGTTGTTTCCTAGGTGCATAATTTTTGCACTTGTCCACATTAAATTTAATCTGCCATTTGAACATCCAGTCTTCCAGTTTATCAAGGTCCTCTTGCAATTTTTCACCATCCTCTTGGGTTTTAAGAACTTTGAATAATTTTGTATCATCTGCAAATTTGATCACCTCACTCGTTATTCCCATTTCCAGGTCATTTATGAAGATGTTAAAAAGCTATGGGCCCAGCACAGATCCCTGAGGTACTCCACTATTCACTTTTCTCAATTGAGAAAATTGGCTATTTAGCCCTACTCTCTGCTTTCTATCTTGTAACCATTTCCTGATCCTCAATACTACATTGCCTCCTATCCCATGACTTTTTAATTTGGCCAAGAGTCTCTCATGAGGGAACTTGTCAAAGGCTTTCTAGAAATCCAGGTACACTATATCAACCGGCTCATCTTTGTCTACCTGTTTATACACACCTTCAAAAAAATATAAAAGATTAATAAGACAAGACTCTCCTTGCCTAAATCCATGTTGGCTTTCCCCCATTAAACCATGACTATTTACAGGTTCAGCAATTTTATTTTTTATAATGGCCATTTTGCCCAGTACAGATGTCAGGCTCACCAGTCTGTAGTTTCACGTATCCTCCCGGAATCCTTCTTTAAAATTGGCATTGCATTAGCCATTCTCCACTCTTGAGGTACTACAGATGATATAAATAATGATGATAGTTCACAGATTAATAATAGTAGGTCTGCAATCTCATCTTTCAGTTCTTTCAACACCCTTGGATGTATGCTATCTGGTACAGGTGATTTACTACTCTTCAGTTTATCAAATACTTGTAATACATCTTCCCGGTTTGTCAATATTTCTTTCAGTTCTTCCAATATATCACCTTTAAATACCATTTCAGGCATGGGTAGCTTCCCTGCATCATCTTCAGTAAAGATAGAAGCAAAGAATTCATTCATTCTCTCAGCTTTGGTCTTGTCCTCCCTTATCGCTCCTTTTACCCCTCTATCATTTAATGGTCCAACTGACTCTCTCACAGTTTTTTTTTTTTCTACAAATGTTCTTGAAAAAGCTTTCTTTATGTGTTTCTGCTTTCTTGGCAAACATTTTTTCAAATTCTCTCTTTGCATGCATTATCACTGCCTTGCATCTAACTTGCCAGTGCTTATGTTTCCCATTTTCATAATTTGGCCCCTTTTTCCATTTCCTTAAAGATGCTATTTTGGCTAAAGCAGCCTCTCTGATCTTGCCTTTAAACCATGCTGGCAGTTTTTTGGCCTTCCTTCCACTTTTCTTAAAGTATGGAATACATCTGGTCTGGGCTTCCAAGATAGTACTTTTAAACAATGCTTGATGTAAATCTTTAACCTTTGGAGCTGCTTCTCTTAGTTTTTTCTTAACTATTTTCTTCATTTAACATAGTCTCCCTTTTGAAAATTAAAAGGTAGTACTGTGGATTTCCTTTCCATCCTTCTTTCATTTATTAAATCAAGCGTGATCGTGCTATGAGCACTAATGCCAAGTGGCCCCAACACCCTTATCTCTTGCACCAGATCCTGTGTTCCACTAAAGACTAGATCCAGAATAGCTTTCCCTCTTGTCGGTTCATGAAACAGCTGCTCCAAGAAGCAATAATTTATTTCATCTAGAAACTTTTATCTCCCTAGCATGTCCTATAGTGGGTCGATACCAGAGTAATTGAAATCACCCATTATTATTGTATTATAACTTTTGTTAGCTTCCCTGATTCCTTTTAGCATTTCATCATCCATCTGTTCATTCTGGCCAGGCGGTCGGTAGTACACCCCCACTGCCATCACCTTCCCCTTCTTACATGGGATTTCTATCCATAGAGATTGTACATTGTATTTTGTTTCCTGCAAAACTTTAATCCTGTGTGACTCAGTGCCCTCTCTAACTTAAAGCACATCCCCTCCACCAATTTGATCTACCCCATCATTTGTACCCAGGTATCACAGTGTCCTATTGGTTGTCCTCCTTCCACCAGGTCTTTGAGATGCCAATCATAGCTAACCTTTCCTTTAGTGCTATATCAAGTCCCCCCAGCCCTCACTGCTCAGATGTTGAGGGCCTAATTTTATCTTCTTTGACCCTACTGGTTAGCATAACTAAGGTCCTTTTGGCTTCAAGGAGAGATTGCACTAGGAAACCATATAGTTTTAAGTGGAAGAGGTTTACCACCCCAGATGCTTTTAACTGAGTTACTCACCTCTAACAGATGTTCTTCATGCACAAAAGATTAAGTCCTTACAGTCTTCCTATCTTCTGAACTTGGAGTTGTATTCTGCTTCAGCTTATGCATAGACTGGTGAGAGTTTTCCCTGCCTGCCTGCACATCGAGAGGTGGAGCAGAGGAACAGATCCAGCAACAGACGTCTGTTAATACCAGCTGCAGACCATTTAAAACCAGATCCCTTCCCCAAAGTATTGTGGAAAAGGGCCACCTAACCCAGGTCTCAAAACTAAATTGGATACTATAAGGGAACTGGATGAATTATCATGTGACAAGGTAATCTATACAACTATGGACCATCCAGTATATGGTAATTTAGATTTGGTGGACAGCAGTGACGAGGAGTCTACCTATGGAATAGGAACTGGCAGTGACTCTACAGGAGATCACGAAACAGGACTGTAAAGCTAGATAGCTATAGGTGAAACATATGCTTATTAGATTCGCAAGTTAGATTGCACTATTAAAGAGCTTCTCTCTCTGCTAGATTGTTCTTTACTGTCAGCAATTGCAACAGAGAATTAGCTAACAGACCTGAGTACGTAGTTATTGGGTCACAGGCCAACTTCTCCAAAAATCAATGAAAATAGACCTTGCTTCCCCTTTATCTTTGCAAGATGATTGGTTGACAGTTAGTAACTAGGGCAGCTTGTACTTTAGAGAATCAGACCTTAGTCAACATATAACTGGAAATTAAATAAAGCTTGAATAAATAATAGAAACTAAGCAAATATTATAAGTGTAACTAATCAGCTTGTACTTCATGGAAGAAATATAGCGACACCTACTGTGTCTAGTGAATATAGTTATAACCTTGTAACTTCTGCATTCTCATGTTGTTTGGCAAAGACATCAGCATATTCTATTTCAGATTTTGTGCTTATGTAACATAAATATCACCAGATGATGATTAAAAATTAACTATCAGCTGATAATCCTCAATAAAAACTGGAACTCTGGCTGAGAAATCTCTGAACGGAGACAGGACAGGCGGCCTGGTTTTGGCACGCTGCCTCCCTTCATCAGAGCTCTGAGATAATTAATTAAATAATTGTGTGTCTTGTCTTTCCTTCCTGGTAGAAGGTTTCAGATAATTAACTAAAGAATCCAGGTTCATTTGAAGGAGGGCAGACCCTGAGGTGAGGGATCAACAAGTATAGTGACTTAGCCCGTGTCCACCTATAGCGAAGCACCACTACAGCAGAACACTCCGCAGTTGGTATGGCCCACCTATAAGCCAATTGCTTGCTCTCCTGCTGTTGTGGAAGAAGGGGAAAAGGGGGATTCTCAGGTTTCTTTGGCTGATGTTTGGAGAGTAGTAATGCGGATAGAGAAGTCTCTTGTATGTATCCTTCCACAGCTTTGCCTGTTCTCTCAGGAGGCTGGGGGCTGTAGAGGAATGGATGGATTCTTTAGCTAGTTCAGTTCTTAGGTGGGAGACCAAGTACTCTTCCTTACAGACAGAGACACTGTTAAGAACAGGATTATGATGCATTATAAGTTAGAATCCCTTGAGAACATGATGAGAGCAAAAAATGTTTGCGTGTTAAATTTTCCTTGTCATAGGTTGCTTTCAGCGCCTGTGTTATTATGTAAATATCTTAAGGAAATTCTGCTTTTGTCTAATAGTGATTCAATAGAGGTTGCTAAATCTTATTACCTTACTGGTAGGAGTCTGTCAGCTGGGTCCTCAGATGACTGTGATATGTTACAATCGCAACCTGATTTCGATTTAACTTAGTTTCTTAAGGACATACAGGACAGTATCTCCACCAGAGCTACTTTAGTGATCATTCTAGTTAGTGATACGGATAAAACATTAATTTTTAAAAATTAATTTAAAAATAAAGACAAAATGTTTTGTAGTGCTAATGTTAAACTCTTTCCAGATGTCTCCAGAGCAACACAGCTGAGAAGGGCTTTTTTTTAGCTCTGAAACCCAGAGTTGTGGCTTTGAGAGCTTCCTTCTTTCTGTGTTATCTCTGTAAATGTATAATTATGTTTCAGGATTCTGGACAGTTGGAGATTTTTCTGATGAATAACGAGAGCAGGGTTTGTTTAGGGGATTAGTATATGGATAGTAGGATTACTGTATTAGAGTAGTAAGTTTGGAAATTGTTTTTCTTAATTCCTTTTTGTGGGGGTGTTCCCCAGTTTCTGTGTTTATTTATTCTCACTGTGATGTGGTCTAAATTTGATTTGTAGATTTTCTTGTTTTTGATTAATATGCCTTTGATGTTTTACTTTTTCTTTGCTTTTACAAGTATTCTTGTAAAATCCATAAATAAATATATAAAAAAAGCTTATGAATAGACTGCAAGGTTCCTGCACAATGGTGGCAGGTGGAAAATGGTGTGCACTATTGCAGGTGTGAGATTTTTACAATTTGTTCTGTGCACAGCTGGCAACCAGTGATGCTTACATGAAGGGGGGGTCACATGATCAAATTTGTTAGCAAAACACTGGTGTTCTATGGCTATGTTTTGAATGGTCTGGAGTCTCGTCATATCTTTATTTCTGATTCCATTTAAACTGTGTTATAGTAGTGAAGATGTGAGATCACCAGAGCATGGATTAATGAATGAAGGGAAGAGATTAAGTTGTTTCCTGATTGAATAAATCCTCTTGAGGGCTATGAATGAGGACTTAATAATTGCAGAAATTGAAGAGCTAAAATTGAGTTCATTGTCAAAAATAGCGCGCTGCATCTTTACCTGAACGACTGGCTAGATCCCATTTGGAAGCACTTCATGTGTTGGTTCGCATGGTGCAATTTCTGGAGAGTCTAGGCTGGGTGATCTGGAACCTGAACCACTGGAGCCTACCCAGTCACTATAGTACCTTGAGGCATGGTTCAACAACAGTTCAGGAAGGGTTTTTCTGCTCGGAAGAGAGAGTGGAGAAGCTGCTGCCTCAGATGCCATTTTTCGAAGTAGCAGACTCTCAAAGTTTGGGACTACTTTCAGCTCCTAGGGCTTAGGTAGTGATGATAGAGATGGGTCTCCTGGGCGCAAATGCACATAAGACCACTGCAAATGGCCTTATTGTTTTGCTGGTTTCCTTGTATACAGGATTTTGAGATCAAGCTTTCCCTTCTCCGATCGGTACTGCCCAGCCTACAATGATGGAAGCAACCCTGATGACAGATGCCAGCGTATTCATCTGGGGAGCCCATTATGAGGAGCAGATGGCCCAGAGCCTCTGGAACAAACAAGAGACTGCTTGGCCCTCTTCCATCTCCAGAGCTTAGTCCAAGGTGAGGCAGTTCAAATGCTCTCAGACAATGCCACGGTAGTAACCTCAATCAAAAGACAAGGGGGGGGGGGCACAAAGAGTTCTGGAGTTTCCCAAGAATTGACCTTCCTGCTCTCCTGGATGGAGCGGAATCTTCTAGCCCTCTCGACATGGCATATAGTGGGAGTAAACAATGTAGAAGAATCTCAGTCGATACTCCCTCAAAGCTGGAGAGTGGGAATTGAGCCGAATGGCATTCCAGAGGATCCTGGACAGGTAGTGTCACCTCGAGGTGGATCTGTTGGTGACCCAGGCCAATGACAAGGTGCAAAGGTTCTTCAACCACCAGAAGGAGGAACTCAAGGGCGTGGACACACTAGTTCAACTTTGGCCAAGGTAGATTCTGTTGTATGTGTTTCCTATATGGCCTTTCGTAGGGCAAGTGCTTCATTGTGTAGAGCGCCATTAGAGTCCAGTAACTCTGGTAGTACTGGATTGGCCAAGGAGGCCGTGGTATGTGGATCTCATGTGCCTCCCATCAGCTCAGGGGCCGGTCTTGCTGTTTGTGCTGTTTGACCCAGCCCCCTTCTCGCTTATGGCTTGACTTTTGGGAGGTGACACCTAACACGTAAGGGCTATTCTTCTGTTGTGGGTTTGGTGCCTTTGTGAGCACTGGTGTCATGGGCATCAAATCAGCCCTAGTACTGTGGATTTGCCGGTCCTGCTTTCCTTCCTTCAAGATAAATTTAATAAGGACCTCTCCCTTAGCTCAAGGAGCAACCTTTTCTTGCTTTAGAGGGCCAGTGGCAGGGTGTGTGATGGCTTCACACCCAGATGTAGCCTGTTTTCTGTGGAGAGTTAAGCGTTGGCATCCTCCCTTGCCATTGGTTGTTTCTATCTTGGGATCTCATTGTTTCTTTCAGTCTTGGTGGCTGAGCCATTTGAGCCCCTAAGGAGGGCTACACTCAAGGATTGCCGTGCTGGGATCCCTATCTGTTGTTTTCAGAGGAGGCCGTGTATTTACGGCCTATTCCTTCCTCCTGTATAAAGTTTTTTTTTTTATTAAGTTTAAATTTCATATCAGACAAAATAGAAAAAAAGGAAACAATGTATACAATATACAAACAATTTAAACACCACAATTTTCATAACGGCAGTCCACATCAAGGGGGTGTTCATAAAAGAAAAAAAGAAAAATCCAATCACGACCCGGTTCAAAGTCCCTTATATAGCCAGGATAAAGAAACAGCTACCATCAATTAATAACTACCACCAATTAATAACTAATCCTTCCCCTTAGTTGTTCAACCTCCACAAAAACATAACGCTTGCCTTGAAAAATTATGTTACCAATCAAGCTTTAAAGTCCCAGAACAATCGGTATTCAAAGGAAATTTCAAATAAAATAAAGCTCCAAGGGCCAAAGCACGAGTGTGAACCTCCAAAAAGGCCTTACGACGCCTTTGTGTGGCCCTTGAAACATCAGGAAAAATTTGAATACATTGGCCACAGAATTTCTCAAACTTCTTTTTAAAATATGCACGAAAAGGTTTTTCTTTATCTAACTCAGAAACCAAAATAATTAACAAAGTTGCACGAGTAGTAATCACATCATCAGATGATTCTAGAAACTCCGAAATATTTAATGAAGAAGAAGCCAACAGGTCGCTTTGCATCCCCCCTTCCCCTTCAGAGCCTTTAACTAAACTCACTATAGGAAGATAATAAATTCTAGAAAAAACAATTAAATTAGCATCAGTTAACAATAAAACCTCCTTAAGATACTTTTGAAGAAGAATTACGGGGGAGAGATAATGTGTCCGTGGAAAATTTAATAGACGCAGGTTCCTGGAACGCAAAGAATTTACCAATATTTCATCCTGACGATGTAAAGAGGAAACATCTTGAACAAGTGTAGCCAAAACTCCTTGTTGTGAAAGGTCCCGCGCCTCCTGAGACTATAATCTTCTCCACCGATAACAATCTAGATTCCTGATCTGATAACTTTACCACAGTTTCTTTAGAAAAGTCAGAAATTCTCTGAAGGGAAGACCCAAGGGCCAATTCCATCTGAGAAAGCATAGCCCATATGTCCTTTAAAGATACATCAACAGGAGGAACTTGTGCCACCCCAACCGGAGGGAAAGATATTACCAAGGGAAGCGGAGGGGGCAAGGACCCAGATGTAGAGTCAATTCGTAAAAAGGAAGAAGGAAGTAAAGTATCTTCAACTCCTCCTTGATTCACTACTCCTGATAAGGAGGGAGAACCAGAGGGGAGGTACAGCCTCCTGACCAAACGGGGAGATACCTTTCTCAAGTGGAGAACTACTGGAAGAAGGAGTACTCACGGTGGATATGTCCTCCAAAGCAGTATCCGTCGGCTGGGTTGAAGATAGTGTTCCCCCAACATGAACGTGAGCATCCATTGGACCCACCACTTTAACAGCCTTCATCTGTGCCGTCGGAGGATAATGCTTCTTCCGTTTCCCCATCAGAGATCACTCCAAACGCCAAAGGGTGCCAAAGGGACGGGACCTGCCCCTTTGGCCATGCCCCTTCGGGCACGCGCCTGCTACCGCGTCCTGCGGTGGGGGCCAGATAGAAATAGCCCCTTAACTCCTGCTGCCCTAATCAGAGCAGCTGCAGCGGGATCGCCGAGCCAATCAGGCAAGACAGAGCGAAGCAGGAAACAGCTGAGCACCTCCATAAAGTTTTAACTAAGGAGCATCAGAGCAGTGGCCCAGACCATGTAGTGGAGCACTGGAACAGGAAGCCGGTGCTTAATTTACAGGTAGGACAAATACAGAAGTCAGTAGCGAGGACTCCTAAATGTACTAATAGCAGCTTGTTGAGGGAGGTCCAATTAAAATGTCTTTTGTGAACATACTTCTCTGGTCCTCAATTATACTATGCTCAGTTGGCAGAGTCAGACTAGTGCATTAAGTGTAGGGTGACATTCTGTACTGTCATCCAGAAGAGGGAGTACATCTTGGAACATAACCATTGATGGCTTAACGTATTTTGATTCCTTGGCAGTCTCCTGGAGCAGCAATTTGTATTGAGAGTGTTTGCTTGTTGATGACTGGGCGTACTGACATCGAAAGACGATGTAGAAGAGAGTGGATATGGAAGTCGTGTTTGGAAGGGAAACAATGTGTTTTATCTGGTTTGAGAGATCTGGAGTTGTCTCCTTAAAAAAAAAACACTGGAGAAATCATCTTCATGATCAAGCAAGTTATGGGCTCTCTAGAAAGTCAAATAAGTGGATGATGGTTTACAAGTTATGACTGTTTGGGGTGTGTACCTGGATTCTGTCATCTCAAAGTCCATAAGTTAGTGTTAAATTCTTTTAGCTAAGTTGAATATAGAGAAATTGGAACAAGTGGTTTGTGTGAGTAAGTTCTGAGCTCACTGGGTAGAGGGGAGTGGGAAAGGAGGATGGGCTCGGATAGAGGTGTGGGGGTTTAGATGGGCTAGGATCATCAGCAGTATGTTCTGAGTATTAAACTGCTACTACTACTGATCATTTATATAGCGCTACAAGACATATGCAATGCTCTTCAGACACACATAAAAGACTGTCCCTGCTCATTAGAGCTTACAATCTAGTCAAGACAAACACAATAGCTGAGGACAAGGATACATCTAGAGGAATGGTAAGAAAACACATAAGAGACTAAGTGGATCAAGATCCAAAAGCAGCCTCGAAAAGGTGAGTTTCCAGCCGGGGTTTTAAAAGGGCCAGAGATGAAGCCTGACATACAGATTCAGGTAGTTTGTTTATTTTATTTATTTATTTGTTTGTTATATTCCGCTTTATCCATGTAATCAAGGCAGTGTACAGAGAACATAATGGACCATACTGCTCTTGGCAGTTTACAAGGAACAAGAAACATATTGAACCAGAAAATAAACATTATAACAGAATTTTACATCATGTGCATGCCAGTGATGTTACAACAACTATTTACAGAATTTATTTACAATAAGATGGTGTAAGCTATGTTGCATCAATTAGCATTTTACTTCCAGGGTTATGTCTGGTGGTGGGGTGATGTGAGTTGTAGAAGAGTTGGTTTCTTATATGTTTAGGTTTTCCATTGTGGGTTGGAAGTATTCTGCAAATAGGAAGGTTTTGAGGTGCTTTCTGAACATAGATCTTTTATTTCTCGCAGGTTGTTGTGTAGTGCGTTCCATACGGCTGGGGAGTAGAACATGATTAGTTTGAGTTTCTGAAGACCTTGGGGATAGTGAGTAGGTTCTGCATATTTCCCTTTTTTTTTCTTGTTGCGGTCTTGTTATCAACAAGACCGCCGGGACGATGTTCCACAAAGCTAAAACTGTACAACGCCTCCGACCCCTCCTAGAACCTCACGACTTCAGGACAGTAATGCAAGCTGTGACACTCCCTCATTTGGACTTTTGCAACATAATCTACCATGGACTTCCCGCCTCACAAACCAACCCCCTCAGAACTGCCTTGAATACTACAGCAAGGATTATTCAGAATGCGAAAAAATGGGATCACATCACCCCAATACTAAGAGACCTCCACATCCTCCCACTTGAAGCAAGAATCAAGTACAAAGCTATACTACTCACCCACAAGACTATCCACCAAACACGGAACACCTCACTCCACCCCCTACTGCCTCGCCCATCCCACAACAGACCAACCAGACAATCCTTCAATAACTCCATCGTTGTCCCCCACAAAAGAACCAAATCCACATAACGGACATGCAATAGAGCTTTCGAACTTTATGCTCCAACCCTCTGGAACTCTCTGCCAAACCAAATCAGAAACAACGCTGACATCACATCATTCAAGAAACAGCTCAAAACAATCCTGTTCCGAGAACATCTCTGAACAGAAAAACCACCCTATCCGCATGAACTAATACTTAGATACAGCAGAAGCGTACATGTCTATGTCCACCCCAAATCTATAAATGTGGCCCCCTGGTGACGGCCCTACCCTATAAAAGATTGACCCCCCCCCTTTTTTGTTATATGTTACACCGCTTTGACCCGGTGAAAAGCGGTATATAAATGCAGTTAAATAAATAAAATAAATAAAATTGATGCATCATTATTAGTGTATTAAGGTAAGTTGGTGTAATATTGTTTACTGTTTTTAATGTAGTCATTAGGGCCTTGTATTTGTACCACAGGTAACCAATGTAGGTGGTATAGGATGAGGGTTATGTGTTTTGATCTGGCTACTTTCATTACTGTGTGTGCTAAAGTATTCTGTGCCATTTGTAGGGATTTCAAGGTTTGTTTGGGGAGGCCTTGGAGGATAATGCTACTAAAGTCAAAGTGTGAGCTATTCAGAAATCCTCTGACGATATGTGAGGTCTTAGATATTGTATCATTCTGGTTTTGTTGTAGATTGCTCATGCTGTCATGTTTATATATTTGATCATATTGAGGTTTTGGTCTAATAGAATCCCCAGGTATTTTATTTCCTTTTTGACTACTAGAGAGGTATTGTTTACTTGCAGATGCTAAGGTGGGTAGAATGTTTTGTTCCTGGTGATGAACAGAACTTTGGTCTTTTTTAGGTTATTGAAAGGTTAACTGAGTTGAGCCAGAGTGAGACATCATTGAAGCAGTTGACTATTCCTTAGCGTCTCTCTAGTCCAGTCCCGGAACCATAGAGTTGTGAACCTCCACCAGCAGCTTTGGAGACTGAATATCTTCATCTCTTTGATCATCCAGCTATATGCAGCCCCAAGGACCGCCCACACATCAGTATCTCAGTCTCCAAGCAGCTTGGAAGTCAGATCCCAGAACTGGGCTCCTTAGGAACAAATAAGCAGAGCTTTAGTGTTTTATTATTTTCTAGGTTTAGGTGCTGGGCTGCTGCTGTGGAGGAATTCTTTGGCTGTGTCCCTTCTGCCTTTATCTGATCTGTTTTTTTCTCTCTTTCTCTCTGTCAGTCTCCCCATAGGTCAAACAAGCAGGGGAGCTGCAAAGGACACAGGTCTCCTTTCTACCGAACCCCCTTGGTGGGTGAGGAGAAGGTTGAAGACAATTAACTGCAGCAATTAAATACAGCAGTAGGCTCTAAGGGTCCCCTAACTGATTTAGGGGTTCCCCGAGCTGCCCTGAGCGGTTATTAACTCTGATGTGGGCTCTGATAACTGCTACTCAGAGCTTGTGACAGGTACGCTGGACAGCACTCAGAGTTTTGACCCCCCCTCCTCTCCTGTGTGTGGGTGAGTAGACTTTGGGGCTTTTTATTTCTAAAGGCAGTGATAGAGGCCTTGGGGTAGCCTGGAACAGCTCTGGGGAGTTTGTTTAGACCTTTTGGGTACTTTTTATAGTCCTTTTTTTGGCGGGATCGGATCCGGCGGCCATCTTGGATTTTTAAAGTCATTTTTCCGTGTGTTTTTTTAGGGATAGGAGCTTCATTTTTGAATTTTTTGGTCAGATATCAGCTAATTGACCCCAGCTCTATCTAATCCTGCGATTTGGAGCGTTTTTGAGCACTTTTAAAATCGCGATTTTTTTTTTCTGCTCTGTTTGCTTCAGCAAGGTGTCTCTGCTTTGCTGGTAGAGGGCTGTGTGCATAGGCATGCCTCCTAGTCCTCGGTGTCTGGTTTGTGGCATTCGTAGAAGTAGTAATTTGGAAGCCAGAGTCTGTGCCACTTGTTCTGCTGTGGGTGCTGTCATGGAGGATCCTCTGGAGGGCTCCAGTGCGGATCTCCCTCCTGTCTCTACAGAAGGGACATCAAGGCAGGCAGAGACGGTCCTTGGTCCGGGGATTTCTGAGGTGCCAGAGCGCCTGTTGGCGGGGGGCGTCCAGGAGGGATCCCTGGGAATTCCACCCGCCTTTTTCTCTCTCATGCAGGAGGCTCTGGCTCTCTTGCAGCCGGCGGGTGGAGGTTCGGTCCCGCCCCGCCCCGCCGTGGGCTGAAGCGCCCACTTTCAGTAGAGGGAGACACCGGTCCACAAAAGAAGAGCCGGCCCCCGAGTGTTGCGGATTCTGCGCCTCCTGGGGATGAGTCCCACGAGGGGCTGGGGGAGGCTCTCGAGCTAGACTCTGCGGAAGATTTAGAAGACGGCGAGTTGTTTGACGACGAGCAGAGTAGTAGAATAGTGCGTGTATTTCGTAAAGAGGAACATCCGGCACTGATTGCCGAAACCCTCAAAGTATTGAACATACCCGCACGTATTCATATGGATGCTTGTGTTGGCGACTTGTATTCTAAATCTGAGGTGTTGTACCCGCTCAGATAAGTGTAGGGACAGTGTCTCCAGAAGTCTTCACCTAATGGTCTCACCAAAGGGCCCTCTGGAGAGGCCTGTGCGTGTGCCTGTGCGGCGCTTGTATTTAAGGTCCTCTTTGCTAATGCTGGCTGAATTGCAGACTGATTGGTCTCTGAGCACTGCTGTGGCCTGGCTGAGGCTTGATTGGCCTTGTTGGCTGGAGGTAGAGAGGGAAAAGCAGCTTATCCACTGCCTGCTGTCAATGTTGATTGGGGCCTGGCTGGATCTTGTGCAGCACTTGTATGTATTTATATATTTTGTTCCAGGCAAGGTGGAAGGATCAAAGTCTGGAGTTCGCAGTAGAAGAAAAGGGCACAGATAGAAGAAATCTGTCAGAAGAGCAGAGTTCCCAAGGAGGGGTGTAGGGAGAAATAAGAGCTATCCTAATTAGTGAAAGGTAGTGAGGAGCAGTAGAATAAGTGCACCTAGAGGGTGAATAGGAGAATTTAGAACTGTATACAGAAGTGGATAGGGAGCCAATGAAGTGACTTGAGAAAAAGGGTTATATGAGCATATCGAGGCTGGTGGAAGATTATTCACATAGCTGAGTTTTTAACAGATTGAAGTGGAGAAAAATGATTCAGAGGGAGACCAACAAGGAGGAGTTGCAGTAGTCTAGATGGGAGGTGACTAAAGAGTGGATAAGTGTCTTATTAGTGTGCTTCAAAAGGAAGAGGCAAATTTTGCTGATGTCATAGAGAAAGAAACAACAGGTTTTAGCTATCAGTTGGATTTGTGTGGAGAAAAAGAGGGAGGAGTCAAAGATGACCCCAATGTTGTGAGCCGAGGAAACAAGTTGGAGTAGAGCATTATCCAAAAAGATTGAGAAAGGAGGAAGGGGAAAGGTGGGTTTATGGGGAAAAATAAAAAGTTCTGATTTGGCCATGTTCAATGTCAAATGGTGGTGAGACATCCAAGCAGCAATGTCAGATAGGCAGGCAGAAATCCGAGCCTGGATTTCCGGAGAGATTACAGGTGTAGAGAGGTAGATCTGAGAGTCATCAGCATAAAAATGGTACTGAAAACCATGGGAGGAGACGAGTGCACCAAGGAACTGGGTATATAGAGGGAAAAGGAGTGGACCCAAGACAGGCCCTTGGGATACACCAACTGAGAGCAGGATAGCAGTAAAGGAGGAGCCACCATAACAAATGCTGAAAGTGCGTTTGGAGAGAGAAGATGAGAACTAGGATAGCACAGAGTCCTTAAACTCAAGCGAGGACAAGATATCGAGGAGAAGAGTGGTGGTCAACAGTGTCACAAGCAGCAAAAAGGTCAGGAAGGATGTGGATCAAGTAAAGGCTTTTGGATTTTGCCAGAGCCGTTTCAGTAGAATGTAAAGGATGAAAACCAGATTGTAACGGATCTAGAAGGACTTGGGAGGAGAGAAAGTCAAGGCAACAATATTGAACCGTACATTCAAATAGTTTCAAAACGAAGAGGGGGGCGGAAGATGGGTTGATAATTAGAAGGACAGGTTGGGTCGAATGATGGTTTCTTGAGGAGAGGTGTTAGCACAGCATGCTTGAAGGCTGCAGGAACTGTTGCAGTGGAAAGCGATAGGTTGAGTATGCGAGAGATGATAGGGAGGATAGTGGAGGAGATGGAGTTTAGGAGATGGGTAGGAATAGGATCAGAGGAGTAGTTAGTGAGTTTGGAGGAGGAAAGAAGATGAGTGGTTTCCTTCTCAGAGATAATAGAAAAAGAAGAAATGGTAGCAGAGGTTGAGGGGAAGACTTGGGAGTGAAAGGGGGGGGGATAGAACTGATCTCTAGTGTAATCTTGTGGACTTTGTCATGGAAAAAATCAAAGTTTGGGCAGAAAGAGATGGAAGGGTCGAGGAAGGTGGTACCTTGAGGAGAGAATTGAGATTTGTAAAGAGATGGCGAGGGTCAGAGGCAAGAGAGTTAATCAGGTAGAACTCTGCTGTAAGGGAAAAGAGAGGTGGGAGGGAGGAGGGGTTTGTTAAAAAGTTATACAAAAGTATAGTCCTTGCAGGTCTGGGGTGTGCAGAAATACTCTCCTGGTGGTTTGCTACATATGTGATTGTTCAAGAAGGAAATTTTGACCATAAAATAATCACAAAAATGTTTATGAACAATATGTGCCCGATTCCGAGTTGGACATGCCGGCCCTCTCTACGCCCGGTCGGAACCGGATGCACAGAGTGAGCCGGGATTCTGATCCCGCAGAGCACGTCTAGCCCTACGGGATCAGAATCGCGTGCAGGCCGGGACCTCGATTCTTGTCGGTCTGCAGTACAAGCCTCGCCTGGCTAACACAGTCGGGGCTCTTGAATGGAGCCATGGCATCTATTGCTATGTTGAATGTACGCCAAAGAAGTCAGTCGTCTACGAGCCCTCAGCAAGGTCGAAACGACCGCCGGCAAATAACCCTTAGCGGTCATCCGAGCCCTCTCAAGAGCCATGCCGTAAGCGAGAACCGAGCTACCTGAGGCATGCGCAGCGGGCCCTGAGTCAAGAGATCGGCTCGCTGAGGGAGCCTCCATGGGCGATCCGCTAACAGTCGCACTAAATCCGCGTACCACGGTCGCCTGGGCCAATCGGGCGCCACCAGCACCACGAGGCCCCGATGACGCTCTATGCGCTGCACTACCCGGCCTATCAGCGCCCAAGGTGGGAAGACATAGAGCAACACCTCCTGCGGCCAGGGCTGCGCCAGAGCGTCCAGCCCTTCCGACATCCGTTCTCGCCGTCTGCTGAAAAAGCGATCCACCTGAGCCGATTGGAAGGTCGCCATGAGATCCATTAGGGGAATCCCCCAGCGCCCGACCAGAAGCGCGAAGACCTCGGGGTGAAGGACCCACTCTCCCGGGTCCACCCTTCGGCGACTCAGAAAATCGGCCGCTACGTTCTCTACGCCTGCCACGTGCTGTGCCGACAGACACTGCAGATGCGACTCGGCCCAAGCTAGCAACTGAGCCGCCTCCTGCTCCAACGCCACGCTGCCGGTGCCGCCCTGCTGATTGATGTAAGCGACTGTGGTCGCATTGTCCGAGAGAACCCGAACCGCCTGCCGTGCAAGAGTCTCCCGAAACGCCTGCAGAGTCAGGAACACCGCTCGCATCTCCAACCGATTGATGGACCATTCCTTCTCCACCATCGACCACAGACCCTGGGCATACGCGTCCCCGCAGCACGCCCCCCACCCCGGAAGGCTGGCATCCGTGATCAGCAGCTTCCAGGACGGGGGCTCCAAGGGCATGCCTGCGGTAAGATTCTCCGGGCGCAACCACCACCGAAGATCCCGACGGACCACCAGGGGACAGATCAAACGCCGAGACAACGCATCGCGCTGATGAGACCAACGCCGGAGGAGCGCGCTCTGAAGTTTCCGCATATGCGCTCTGGCCCAGGGCACTACCTTGATTGTCGCTGCCATCGTGCCGAGCAACTGGAGATACTGCCACGCCGTGGGCGCAGGCTGCCGGAGAAAACGCCGCACCAGCTCCCGCAACGCTCGCGCCCGCTGATCCGGCAAGAACACACTCGCTCGGAGCGTCTCGAAGCGCGCCCCCAGGTATTCCAACGACTGCGAGGGAGTCAACCTGCTCTTTGCAAAGTTGACCACCCAGCCAAGACTCTGTAGCAACCGAACCACCTTGGCGGTGGCCTCCGCACTCTCCGCCCGAGACTTTGCCCGAATTAACCAATCATCTAGATAGGGATGCACAAGCACCCCCTCTTTGCGAAGAGCCGCCGCTACCACGACCATGACCTTTGTGAACGTGCGCGGCGCCGTCGCCAGACCGAAAGGCAACACCTGAAACTGAAAATGCCCCATGGGAACCGCAAAGCGCAGGTAGCGCTGGTGCTCCTTCCGAACCGGAATATGCAGGTAGGCCTCCGTGAGGTCGAGCGAAGTCAGAAACTCCCCCTGCCGGACGGCTGCTATGACAGATCGAAGGGTCTCCATGCGAAAGTGAGTTACCCGGAGGCACCGATTTACCCTTTTTAAATCGAGGATAGGCCGAAAGGACCCCTCCTTTTTCGGCACCACGAAATAGATAGAGTACCGACCGGAACCGTACTGGTCCTCCGGCACCGGAACGACGGCCCTGAGGCGCAGCAATCGCTGCAGTGTTTCGCAGACGGCCCTCCGCTTGAGCGGAGCACTGCAGGGCGAAAGAACAAAGGAATCTAAGACGGGACAATGGAGCTCGAGAGCGTAGCCCTCCCGAATTACCTCCAGAACCCACTGATCTGACGTAAGGTGGACCCAGGCAGGGTAGAACTCCCGCAACCGCCCTCCTACGGGAACTACCGCCACCTGAGCCTGCCTCATCTCATTGGGGCTTTTTACCAGAGGCGGAAGGAAAGGTGGAGAAGCCTCTGCCGGCTCCTCTGAAGCCACGAAACCCGTGGTTTCGAGTCGGGAACCGACCCCGCTGGGGCAGACCAAAACGAGCCGCCCGAAAACGGCAAAAATCCCTAGGGGCAGCTCGAGAGCCAGAGGCAGCCCTGACCAGCTTCGGTTTATCCTCCGGAAGCCGGCCTCCCTTAGACTCACCGAGATCCTTAACCAGCTTTTCCAAATTCTCACCAAACAACAACTTTCCCCGAAAGGGAAGTTTACTAAGACGAGCTTTGGAGGAACTATCGGCCGCCCAATTGCGCAACCATAAATACCGGCGCGCTGCCACCACAGAGGCCATTGACTTAGCCCCACTACGGATGAGATCATAATGAATGTCCGACAAATAGGCGGCTCCCGACTCCAAACGCGCCGCATCCTCTACCTGCGCTGTCCCGACATCGCCCTGCAATCGCTGGGACCAGCGCAAGCAACCTCTCGCAACCCAAGCCCCCGCCACGGCGGCTTGCATAGAGAGGGCACATACATCAAACACCTGCTTCAACAGGGTATCCAACTTCCTATCCTGCACATCTTTCAAGGCCGCGGCGCCCTCAACCGGTATCGTAGTCTTCTTAGTGACTGCTGATACCGCCGCATCCACCTTGGGAGACCGAAAAAGCTCCCTATCCTGATCCGACAACGGATAAAGGCGCGACAAGGCCCGAGAGCCCCGTAGCGCCGATTCGGGCGAGTCCCACTCCTCCTGAATCATCCCTCTAAAGAATCTATGCAGAGGAAACACCCGCTGAGACTTTCACACCACCTGGAGCAGAGGATCCTCCAGAGCATCTTCCGACGCCGTCGCCTCCGCCGGCATATTCAACGTTTTGAGAGTCTTGGCAATCAAGGCCGGAAGCTCTTCCCTCCGAAACACCCTGACGAGCCGACTATGCTGCTCCGCGTCAGGTAACTCTCCCTCCTCGAGCTCCCCACCGGAGGAGTCATCCAGATCCCCGTCCTCCGCCCCGAGGTTGTCCCCCAGGGGAGACGGAGACCCCTCCTCCGCGGACCCCCTGGCCAGTTTCACAGGAGGAGCGCCGTCCTCCGTCCGAGGCAGCCCCTCCGGAGCACGAGCCGAAGAGACTAAGCCAGGTTGCAGGAGCGCAAAGGCTTGTTGCATGAGAAAGAAAAAATCTGGCGGAATCCCCGGGGCAAGGGCCACCGAAGTCTGACCCTGCGAAGCCGAGGACCCCTCCCCAGGGGAAGACTCCGACCCCTGAAAATCCAGAGTCGGAGGTAAAGCTGCCATTTCCCCTAGCGGAACCTCCTCTCCTGCGATAGCCGGAGAAGGAGCCGCAGCTTCCATAACATTGGAAGCCAGAGTGCAGGACCCACACACGCTGGACCCTGTCAGCAAACCTCGCTTAGCCCCACAAACCACAGCGGGGCTTCGCAGGCATACTCAGAGGGAAGCTCTCCTGCCACCCCCTGCCCGTGGGTCCGCAGCACAGCCCAGCAAAAAGAAAGCTTGTGAGGCTGAAGCCAGGAAAACCCCCGTTTAAAAGTAACGTTTTTTTTTTTTTGTTTGTTTGTTGTTTTTTTTTAAATTCTTCACAAACTATGATGCTAAGACACCCCCCAGCCAAACCCAGGTGGTCTGCAGCCAAAACGAGGGTTAGAAAGCCCAGAAAAAGCAAATTAAAAGCAAAAATTAAAATCGGGATTTATTCAAAATGGCCGCCGCTGCCGATTCCCGCCGAAAAAACCACACGACAGGCCACCCCGAGAGGACTAAAAGGCAAACCTAGGCCCCCCCCTGCTAACCCCAAAGGGGGGACCCCAAAAAATAGAGAAATGACCCCTTCTACTCACCACAGCAAGAAGAGGTGAAGGAGAGAGGGAGAGATGCAGCAGCCTCGCTGGAGCTCAGCCTGCCTGTGGCTTCAGCTCCAACACTAGCAGCAATCTGTCAGCTGCCCTGCCCACTCAGGGCCACTACTGTTAGCCTGCAACCTGCTCCTCACCCTTCCAAGCGGGTTCGGGAGCAGGGAGGCACAGAAATATCCTGGTGCTCGTTTAAAACAATGGGGCAAATAAAGAAAAATGTAAAGTCAGAGGAAAAGTAAGAGGAGGGAGGGGGGGAAAGGAGGGGGGACAAATGGAGCCAGAGGAAGAAATCTCCTGCACCAGTCACACAGCGCCTGCAATAACATACCCAAAAGGGCAAATCAATAAAAATAAAGTCAAAGTGAAAAGGTAAATGTATTCTATTTAGCTCTGCCTATATCCCTAACTGAGCCCAGAAGCAGGCTCAGAATCTCCTTCAGCTGCTTGGAGACTGAAAGTACTGGCACCGCGGCTCCATTCAAGAGCCACGATCCCCGGCCGCCGGACTAAAATGTTCATTCCCTGTAGCCTGACCCCCCCCCCCCCCCCCGATCTGGCCTCCCAAGGCCATGGTTGGGCTGCAAGAAATTTCCTCTGCTGCCTCCCTGCCTTTTCTGAGCCCTGGGCCTGTCCAATCTACCTCTGAGGTGGAATAAGATCCCCATTCAGGCCGCCAGCCCCGGACATACAGGGTCGACAATCGAATCGGCCCTGTATGTTCAGGGCCGCCGACCGCCCACTGCCCACCCTAACTCCTCCCTCGCAATGCCCCTTTCCCGCCCCCGTCTAAACTCCACATACAGTGTGCGAGGAAGTTAGTCAGGATTGGCAGAGTTGCCGAATAGCAGGGATGGATGTCCCAACGGGGCTATTTGTGTCTTGGAATGAACCTATATATGTCTGACAATTTATATAAAAATTGTGACAATAAAAAACTATATCGGAGAGAATATAAAAGCATAAAATAAAAATAAGAAAATAAAAAAATAAAAAAAGGAATACAAAATTTGTGGGGAATTTTCTTTTTTTCGTTATGCTGCACTAAATGTCGATTTTCATCCTATTCATCCTCCACATCTTTTAATAGCAAATATTATTCTCCGGGAACAAGCAGGCAGTCAGTCCTCACAGATGGGTGACATCGGCACCAATGGAGCCCTTGCGGAAGCATCCCCCAGCTTTCAAAGAAAGCCTTTGGGAGATGCCACCATGCATGCGTGGTCCCCTTCCCGCCCAAGTGTGCCATCTTGCTCAGTCTCCTTTTTTCCACGGCTTTCCCCCAGAAAAAGTTGATTATTTTGTTCCCCAAGTTTTCCAACTCGCCTTCGGTATTGCACTGGTGCTCTTTCTGCCTACCGACCTTGGTGCCTTGATGTCAGGCTTGGTTTAATTTTTGTAGTCTCTTCGTTATTTTCTTTTCTGGCATCTTTCGTGCCCATTTTTCTCTGCTGGCAGCCCGGAGAGTCTTCAACCTCGCAGGAGTACTTTTTTCCCCCATGGCTATCAGTGGTTTTAAGAAGTGTGATAGGTGCTCTAAAATCATGTCTTTGGCCGACACTCTCGACTGCTGTCTTTGTTGCCTCGGACCAGACCAAGACCCAGCGGCCTGCGGTCTCTGCAAGAGGATGTCCAGCAAGGTCCTCAAGAGCAGCCAGCAGCAGCATACTAAGTTTTTCCCCGAGTCCCCGGTGCCTCGAAAAGCCAGAGCCTCATCTTAGGCCCCGACGTCTTGGGCGGAACTCTCCAAACCCGAGTCTCGTCGGGGGTCCTCAGAAAAGGGGGTCTCCCTCGATGGAACCCAGGAAGAAGAAGAAACCTTCAAAGATAGCGTCCGTGGATGGTTCCGACTGACTGAGAGCTCCCCGGTCCCGCAGTCCGAGATGCTCGTCTGAGGCATCTGAGAAGGAGTGACCTGCGGAGGTCCCCTGGAAGGATCTGGCCGCAGACCAGCTTTGGTCCCAGACACCACCCTCGGACGGGCTTCGGTCCCAGACACCACCCTCGGACGGGCTTCGGTCCCAGACACCACCCTCATCGAGAATTCCCCTTCAGGAGAGCCGGCATTGGACCCGAGTCCCTCGGTGCCTGCGCCAAAGGCTGCGGAGCCTTCTGGTCTGGAATCCAGAATGGCAGCCCTGGAGTGCAGTTTGTCTGCCTTCATGGACCAGCTGTTGTCCGGCACGACTGGTTCATTCCCTCTGACCACCAGGCCCTCGACGTCCAAGATGTCCCCGGAGACCGAGACGAACCTTGAGGTCCTTCGTCCTCGAGTCAGTCCTCAGCCGAGGTCGCGCTCTGAGTCCCGCTCGACAGTACTGCAGTCATCCCCAGTGGTTTACCGGGTGCCGGCAAGAGAGCATCGGGGTCTTCAAGGCCCGCGGAGCAGCCCTCCTACAAGGAGTCCCCCGACTGCCTTCCTCCAGCTCCAGGGGATATTTGTTTTTCCCTACCTGGATTACTGACTCATAAGGGGAGGCACAGCAGGCCACCACATGCACCATCCATGTCCTGCAACACTTGGACTTCGTCATAAACTACCCCAAGTCTCACTTCCTCCCGACAGAGTGCCTGGAGTTCATCGGGGCAAAGATCGACACTCTCCAGTCAAGGCCCAAGGATCGAGCCGGTCGTCTCCAATCTCTAGCTCGGGTACTGTTTATCGCTGGTTTCACTCTTTTCTTTCTTCTTGCTCTTTCTCTGTTGCTCTACTCACTGGCTCACAGTCCTTTTCTGATGCTGCCCCCCTCCCTTTTGGTGTTTCTCAAGGTTCAGTCCTGGCATTTCTCCTATTTAATCTCTTTCTTGCACCTCTTGCTCTCTGTATCCGTCTGGTCTGTCTGCTTGTTATTATGCAGATGACATCATCATTCTCCACCACACCAATCCCCTTTCTCCTGATCTTGGTCCCTTGAATTCCTTTCTCACTCTCGTGGCTGATTGGTTGTCCTCCAACTGCCTCCAACTTAATCTGACAAAAACATCTTCCACATGATTTACCTTTGGGAGCCCCTGTCCTTCACTTACTCCTTCTCTCAGGAATTCCGCAATCCCCATAGTCTCTTCTTTCCGTTACCTGGGTGTTTTGCTTGACTCTAACCTTACTCTTAGGGACCACATCTCTCAGCTCTCCAAGATTTCCTATTTCTTTCTTTGTCAGATACGATCTATCCGTCTTTTTCTCTCTCCCTCTGTTTTGACCACTCTCACTTTATCCACTGTTATTTCTCGGCTCGACTTTTGTAATTCTGTCCTTGCAGGTATCACCCATTCACAGTTACATCATTTGCAGCTTATTCAGAACACCGTGACTAGAATCATTACTCATTCCTCACGAAGAGATCACATTACCCGCCTGCTATTCCACCTGCACTGACTACCTAGTAGGTATCATATTCACTTCAAGATACTTACACTGTTTCATTGCGTCATTTATACCCACACACCACAGTACCTTGCTGATCTCCTTCACTTTCATGTTCTTACGCGCAACCTCCGCTCCCTTCACATTAATAGCCTTCACCTTCCCCCCCCCCCCCCCCATCACGCACACATCTACAATCTACCCGACACTCTGCCTTTTTCTTCTTTGGTCCTGCCCTTTGGAACTCTTTGCCCACACCACTTCGACTGGAATCAAACTACCCTACTTTTAAATCTCTGTTGAAGAGCCATCTGTTCACTGCAGCATACAACCTCCCTGATGCATGCTGCTGACCTGGTTTATTTATGTTTGTCTGATCTCCTTCGCTTTGTCCTGTCCTCATCTTTTGTTGCTTCTTCTTTCCTGTCATGATTGTAGTTCTTTTCCCTTTCCGGCCTTGGGCCAAGCTCTAAGTGTCTATATGTTTGTGAACCACCCTGATGTTATAAAGGGCGGTTTATCAAAAGCAAATAAACGTTTCTACGCCTCCTCGGGCACATGGCCTCTACGGTTCACGTCACCCCAGATGCTCGCCTCCATTTGAGGACGACACAGTGCTGTCTCTGGGACAAGTCTCAGGTCACAGGTCGCCAGTGAGACAGAGTTCCGATGACCCCAGGTCCAGACAGACAATGAGGTGGCGATGTTCTACGTGAACAAACAGGGAGGCACGGGGTCTCGTGCCCTTTGTCAGAAGGCACTGGTCATCTGCTCATATGCAATCCAACAGGTTTTCCTCCTGCGGGCAGTGTACCTGCTAGGGTGGGACAACCAGCTGGCTGACAGACTCAGCAGAGTTCTCCAGCCGCACAAGTGGCAGCTGGACCTCAGGGTAGCCACTTGGCTTCTCCAGCTCTGGGGGGAACCCATGAAGGACCTGTTTGCCAGCCCGGACAATTTCCAGTTGCCCTGCTTCTGTTCCTGGCAGGCCCACCCCTCCAGGGTGGCAGCGGACGCGTTTCTGGTCTCATGGTCAGAAGGCCTCATGTACTCCTTCCCTCCGACACTGCTGATTGACAAGACTTTGTTCAGGACCCTCCGCGACAGGGCTTCGCTCATCCTGATAGCTCCTCAGTGGCCCAGACAGCCATGGTTCCCGCTGCTTTTTCAGTTGACGGTGAAGGCCCCAATTCCACTGGGGACCACCCCAGGACTCCTATCTCAGGAGGGCCACTCTCTCCAGCACCCCAACCTCAGGTCCCTGTCGCTGACAGTGTGGCTGCTGAGAGGATGACTCTGATCCCTCTCAACCTTCCAGTTGAGGTGGAGGACTTTCTGCTGGGCTCTCGCAAGGCCTCTACTAGGAAGGCTTACGCCCTCAAATGGCACAGGTTCTCTGCTTGGTGTGCCCAACACGGGGCTGAGCCTTTCTCCTGCCCGGTGGCTCTGGTGTTACAGTACCTTCTCCACCTTTCTCAGTCCAGGCTCAAGTCTAACTCCGTCCGAGTGCACCTCAGTACCCTGGCGGCGTACCACCATCCGGTGGATGGTAAGCCCCTCTCGGTCCACCCATTGGTGACCCATTTCCTCCTGGGCCTGCTCTTATCGAAACACCTGGTTCGCCCTCCAGCAACCGAATGGGACCTTAGTGTGATATTGTGGCAGCTCACTTGCCCACCCTTTGAGCCTCTGGCTATCTGCCACCTTCGCTACCTCTCATGGAAGGTGATTTTCCTGGTTGTGCTCACCTCCGCCCACAGAGTTAGTGAGCTCCAAGCCCTTGTGGCAGAGGCACCGTATACCAGGTTCTACAAGAACAGAGTGGTGCTTCGCATGCACCCCAAATTCCTGCCGAAGGTAGTGTCATCCTTCCATCTTAACCTGGAAGTGGTACTTCCTATCTTCTTTTCATGGCCTCATTCCAGTCAGGCGAAAATGGTCCTTCACACCTTGGACTGTAAGAGGGCTTTGTCCTTCAATATCCAATGCACTCAGGGCCACTGCAAAGCTTTGCATCTTTTCATCTCCTATGACCTCAGTAGGCTGGATGAGGCAGTGACCAAGCGTATGCTGTCCACATGGGTGGCGGACTGTATCGCCTTTGCTTATGAGCAGGCGAGGCTCCCGCTGGAAGGCTGCATCATGGTGCATCGTGTCAGGGCCATGACGGCTTCGGTGGCAAACTTACACTCTGTCCCAATGATGGACATTTGCCGGGCCACCACTTAGTACTCAGTCCATAACTTCGCAGCTCATTACTGCCTGGAAAGAAAGTCCAGATGGGACAGTGCCTTCGGCCAGGCTGTGCTTCATATCCGTTACAGGGTCTAGGCAACTCGTACCCTCCGACCCTTCTGTGTTCAGGCTACCGGAGTGCTGGTTTTATCAGACACAGGGATCCTACTGTGGTCTCTGTACATGGACTCAATTGCTGCTGCTTGCGGCTCCCCTTGAGGGAGCTCTGTTTTTGCTACAGTAGCCTGTAACTGGGGAGTCCCATATGTGAGGACTGACTTCCTGCTTGTTTCCAGAGAAAGCATAGTTACTCACCTGTAACAGGTGTTCTCTGGCAACAGCAGGAATCGGTCCTCACAACCCTCCCTCCTCCCCTTGGAGTTGCTCCTGTACATCTTTTATTTTTGCCGCCTTTTATCTATGTCATCTGACTGAGCTAGATGGCACCCTTGGACGAGAAGGGGACCATGCATGCGTGATGGCATCTCCCAAAGGCTTTCTTTGAAAGCTGGGAGGATGCTTCCGCAAGGGCTCTGTCGGTGCCGACATCACCCATATGTGAGGACTTATTCCTGCTGTCCCCGGAGAACACCTTTTAAAGGTGAGTAACTACGCTTTATAGTCAGCTTGCTTGAATAGCAGTTTCTTTAGCCGCCTTTATAATTGCAAAATGGGTTACTCAAACCTTGCATAATATAAGTGCAATAATACTTCTTACCCCTGTGATCATACCTTACAGATAGATGATGGTATGGTGTCTGTTTTGTGTTGAAATTGGTTGAAGTTTACATATTATTGTACTAATAGCAAACACTTGCAAATAGGTTTTAAAAATGTGGAAACTAAAATCTTGTTTCATTAGATGGCTTTTATATTTGGATCAGCTACATAAATACATACTTTTTCCATGTCACTCGTATAAGATTTCAGCTTTGTTCTGTTTTCCATTATATACAATGAATTATAAGAAATGAATTTAATAGATACTCTAAACTGAAATTGTGTGCCCTAATCTAGAATTACGTTGTTTGCTTTTACAACTGTAAGCCATAAGTAATTAATTTTCCTTGGAAAATTAATTCACTTACCATTCCCAGTAGCATCATATGTTGACACAGGGTTATAGGTAGTTTTATATTTTTCTTCATTATATTTGCCTCAACTTTGGAAGACCTTAAATCAAAACAAATTCTGATTTACTCAACTGCATATAATTCAGGATTATTTTAAAATTGTTTTCTTCCTTCTGTCATTCTGATGATTACTACAATTATATTTAAACTTTATACATTTGTGAGCTTATGAACAGCTGCAGGATATTAAAAAAATATATTCCTATGCATGTCACTTACAAAACAGATAAGATATCCATTATTGGTAATTATTCGGCACTATCTTCCTTTTTTTTATATATAAGTACCCACAACCCAGAAGCTGCAGGAGTTCTATTACCTTAATTCTCCAGGACCAAGCAGGAAGTCACTCCTCAAATATGGGTGACGTCGGCGCAGAAAGAGCCACCGTGCAGAGCATTTCCCCCAGCTTTCAAAGAAAGCCTTTGGGAATGCAGCGTGCCTGCGCGGTCCCCTTCCTACCCAAGGGTGCCATCTTGCTCAGTCTTTCTTTTTCCGCGGAGCCCGACGGATGTGAGTTCGTGTCACCCGTGAAAAGTTGGATTTTTTCAGCGATTTTCACGTTATTTTATCCGGTTCCACGCCAGTTCCCCTTCCCGCCTGGGCTCGGTACACCGGTATCGAGTCCGGAGTTGTGATTTTCGTTTTTTGTCCTTCGTGGCTAGCATTCGTGCTCTCTTTGTGTTTTCACTGGCAGCCCTGTCGTTTGACCTTGCAGGGGCCCTTTTTCCCCTGATGGCTGCCAACGGGTTCAAAAAGTGTGATCGGTGCAAGAATGTCTCTCGCCGACACACATGACTGCTGTCTCCGATGCCTCGGGCCCGACCATGACCCGCTGGCCTGTGGCCCGTGCGGCAAAATGTCGTCGAAAGTGCTTGGAAGCCGTCAGCATCAGCGTGAGAGAATATTCTCTGATTCCGCATCCGGCCGGGCCCAGACTTCGTCAGAGGCCTCGACATCTCGGGAGTCCGACCCCGAGCGCCATCGGGGGTCCTCTGAAAGGGAGTCTCCCTTGAGGAAGCACCAAAGGAAGAAAAAGCTCGTGAGGGTGGCGTTGGTGGAGGCTCCTGGTTCCTCGAGGGCCAGGTCGCGTAGCCCTGACTGCCCGCCCCGGGCTCTCTGTGTCAGAGAGGCCTTCCAAGCTACCTCATGTGGAGCCGGAGTCCCCGAGTCACATAAGTGCATTTGTCCATGTTGTCTCTCCTCTGGGGGAGCCGATGTCGGGCCCGACACCGTTGGGGCCCGAGTCGGGGGCTGCTGAGTCTCCTGAGTTTGGACTCAGGTTAACGGCCTTGGAGAGCAGCTTGGCTGCCTTCATGGAACAGCAGTGAGTGCTGATCGCTGGTCTGACCGGTGCATCTTCCCTGACCACCGGGACCTCGACATCTAAGTTGACCCCGGAGACCGAGCCAATCCTCGAGTCGATGAAGTCTCGAGTCGATCTTCGGTCGAGGTCCCCCTCGACCTCCTGTGCAGTGCTGAGGTCATTGACGCTGATACCCTCGGCGTCGGGGCAGGTGGCACTAAGGCCCACATGGCCGGAGCCACTCGACGACTCCTCGGAGGAGTCGGAGTGGGAGATGGAGGACGAGGAGTCCCCCGGACACCTTACGGACCCGGTGCATCCCTTCGGACTCACTGGAGTCTGAGCCTCGGAGAAGGTCCCCCGGAGGATACCCGGTTCTCGGACGTCATGAGGGACATGGCCAAGGCCCTGGCCTTCCCTGCGGACCGAGGAGGTGCCTTGAGCCGAGGAGCTCGATGCCCTCCAGTATGACTTTACTCCGAAGGAAGCCTTTACTGTACCGATTTCTCCGATGCTGGAACGGCTGCTCTTCCGTATGTGCTTGATGGACTTGGCCAACCAGTTCCAAAGCAATTCTCTGGTTTCTGCCAAGCAATTCCTGCGTCTCCTGGCCCACATGGTATCCACAGTACATGTGACTCCGAATGCCTGTCTGCACATGCGGGCGGCTCAGTGGTGCCTCAGAGCTCAGTGGACGCAGGCCACAGGCGACCTCCGAGACAGAGTAAGGGTGTCCAAACCACTCTTGGACTCCTTGCAGTGGTGGCTGCATCTCCCAAACCTTCTCAGGGGGGTACCCTTTCAGGCCCCAGCACACACAAGGGTGCTGACGACCGATGCTTCTTTGCCAGGACACGTGCACTCAAGGCCTCTGGTCTCCTCGGGAGGCCACACAGAGAATCAATCTTTTGGAGCTGCGAGCAATCCGCTTGGCTCTACAGACTTTTTCTCATGCCCTCTCTCACCAGTCTGTCTTAGTTCAGACAGATAATCAGGTAGCAATGTTCTATGTGAACAAGCAAGGGGGCACGGGGTCCAGACTCCTATGTCAGGAGGCGCAGGCCCTTTGCTCCTTTGCAGTCAAACAAGGCATGTTTCTCAAAGCAGTTTATCTGCCTGGTCAGGAGAACCTTTTGGCAGACAAACTAAGCAGGATTCTCCATCCTCACTAATGGCAGTTGAATCCACTGGTGGTCCAGCAGATCTTTCTGCGATGGGGACTTCCATCAATCGATCTCTTTGCAAGTCCACTGAACTGTCAGTTGCCCAGATTTTGCTCCAGACAGCCGCATCCCCTGAGAATGACAGCAGAGGTGTTTCTGATCTCTTGGTCTATGGGCCTCCTGTATGCGTTTCCTCCCACACCCCTGGTGGCCCGAACTCTGTTCAGGATTCTACGGGACAAGGCCTCGATGATTCTGGTAGCCCCCAGATGGCCAAGGCAACCGTGGTTTCCACTTCTTCTGCAGTTGGCGGTGGAAACTCCATTCCCTCTGGGATTGCAACCCGATCTCCTGTCTCAGGATCAGGGTTCCCTGCTGCACCCCAATCTCATATCCCTCATATCTCAGCCAATAAGAAATTAGAGATATTACAAAAAGAGATTGATGAAAAACTAAGTATTCTAAAGGGGTGTGACGACAATTTTGAAAAAGTACATATTGATTATAACAAAAATATACAATATTTTAAGAAGGAGATTAAAGATAAGAAGGTAGACAAATTCAAGAGAGACAAAGAGGACTATAGAGTAGGGTACGTCTATCATTGGTGTAAGAAGGTTGAAAATGATCATATTTGGATTAAGAAGACATCTACAGTATTTGATCGCAAAGACAGTTTGATAGATGATCAAAATAGAGACGTACCCTTCGAGCAAAAGAAGAAACTGAGCAGGAGCAAATCAGCAGATTATGATGCATCTGCATCTTTATTTTCCACTCAAAAAGAGAGAGTAAAATCACAGAAAGATAAAGTAGAAAAGGGCAATAATTTTCATGATCATGGCCACACTAAACATAATTTTTTTCAATATGGATCAATTTTGGAAGGGGGGGCAGTCAAGAGAGGTTTCGCACTCGTCCTCGACAAATAGATTTCGACGAAGATCAAGATTTAGACCGAGACAGACAAAACGGCCAGTACAACTATTACAGAGGATGAGGGAGGGGACAATGGAGATCAGAGAGATCGAACGAGAGAAGGTATTAATCCCTGAAGCATGCAGTAATGTCATTAATATTTCTAAGTACACTCTGACTGTTGATGAGGAATCCGTGCTTAGTAAGGGGTTATCCTTTGTGTCCAAAAAAAGGCAGATTCTTTTGCAATTCGTGTTGATTTATATAAATTTTTTCGAAAGATACGTATTTGGCATTTCTTTAGTAACTTTGGCGATACTCATAGTGATGACTCCATTATTTGTCAAAAATCTACTTGGAATCCACCACCACAGACAGACCCACACACAGAAGCTTTTGAACAAATAGAACTTAAACAGGTCAAAGCTGTCTTTTACAAATACACAGCCTTCCTATCACAATATTACGAAGGGTGAAAAGGACGCCATAGTATCATTATAAAAGAATGATAGTATTATAATTAAGCCAGCTGACAAGGGTGATGCTGTTGTCATTCTTGACAAGTCATATTATATTAAGGAAGTAAATAGACAATTGAAAGATCCTAATTTTAATCAGAGACTAGATGGTGATCCCACAGTAAGTCTTAAGAGAAAAATAGATAATATAGTGCACAATGCTTTCGAGATAGGATATATTACTAAGAAAGAGATTTCCTTATCGTAAAAGCACCCATCATTCCAACAATTTATATTATTCCAAAAATCCACAAGTCTTTAGAAACCCCCCTGGCAGACCTATTGTCTCAGCTATCAGTTCCTTACTTGAACCAATCTCTAAGTTTTTGGATCTTTTATTACGTCCGTTTGTTCAAGAGATGTGGTCTTATGTGCGCGATTCTGCTCATGTTATAGATATTTTATCTTCTTTTAACGATTTTGAGTCAGAAATTATACTAGTCACACTGGACGTAGAATCCTTGTATACCAGTATCCCGCAAGTGGAGGCTCTAGATATTATTGAAAGTATCTCCTTAAAAGAACCACGTATAAACGCATCCACAAAGGCAAATACAGGACCATATAGACACTGCCTCACCTCTAGACCAATGCCAGCATGGCTTCAGAGAGTGCCACGGTGTAGAAACCCTCCTCACCACCCTCTGCAACAACATTATCACAGGCATTGACAACATCCGCCGAGGCTTTGTTCTTATCTTCCTAGACATCGCTGCTGCCTTTGACTCTGTGCATCACGATCTTTTAATAGGGCGGCTAAAAGAAAAGGGCATCAACGACACTGCTCTTGCCTGGTGCAGATCATACCTGGATCAGAGATGGCAGTATGTAACCTCTGGTACAGCAACATCCACACCCTTCCATCAAAGACAAGGTGTGCCGCAAGGCTCATCCCTATCATCTCTGTTATTTAATATATACATTCAGCCCGTCTGCAATATCATCAAGTCCTTCAAGGTCGACTGCTTGATATATGCAGACGACATTCTTCTCTACATGCCTTTCTCCACAGTCAATATGGATCTTTCTCCGCTAACCAAATGCTTTGATGCAGTCTCTGATTGGCTTCAATCCCAGAACCTCCGTATTCAACACAAGAAAACTGAGGTTCTCTTCATCTCCAGGGACCCATCTTTCACACCGCCACTTCATATAAAGGTGAAAGAAGCAGAGCTCCAAACAAAACCCTCAATCCGATATCTTGGGGTTACTTTGGACCAACACCTGGATATGAAATTACATATAACCAATGTTGTCAGAGCGATCTACCTCAAAATCCGGACGCTCCCCCACCTTCGCCCCTTGCTTGATCCCGAGGACTTCCGAACTATATTCCAAGCTTTAACCCTACCGCACCTCGATTATGCTAATGCCATTTTTCAAGGCCTCCCACACTCTACTTTAAACCCTTTACAGCTTGCCATGAACACCGCTGCCAGAGTCCTCTAAGGAGCATCAAGAAGAGACCATGTAACACCTATTCTGAAACAGCTTCACTGGCTCCCCATTCATGGAAGACTCTTGTTCAAGACATTATTACTCACCTTCAAGGCTATCAAAGGCATCACCTCCTCATCTCTAATAGACCTCATACAGACCGTTCCACCTAACAGAGCTAGGAGAACTATTTCCACAAATGCGCTAATAATCCCTAAGGAAGCAACAAAATGCTCCCTAAAGACGTCGAACAGGGCTTTCAGCCTCTATGCCCCTAAGTGCTGGAACACCTTACCACCGGAGATTAGGGCTATCTCCGACCTAACGCAGTTCAGAAAAGCACTCAAATCACACCTATTTCCCCAATATTACCAGACCAGCCAAACACCTACTTAACCTCCCATCTCCTTTTTAATCACCTTTTCCACATGACCCATCCCATCATAAGAATAATACTGCTGTATATACAGGTAATTACATATGTAAATAGTTTCAGTCTATCTTTTTCCCCCTTCTTTTATCCAAGTTCTTGTTCCTGTTATATGTAAAACCAAACAACCTGTTGTTCTGGTATATTGTTATATTGTAAACCGCACTGATCTTCAAATAGTGCAGTATATAAGAGCCTGTAATAAATAAATAAATAAAATAATAAATAAATCCCCACAGCCTTTCTCATTACTTTGGCACAGTTAGCAATGTGTGAGAATTTTTTCTGTTTTCGTGACCTTTTCTACAAGCAAATTGAAGGTGTAGCCATGGGCTCATCCATGGATCCCAGATATAGCGAACTTATCCATGTTTAATTTTGAGGAGAATTTTTTGAAGAACCATCCTTTCAATGATAACATATCCCTTTGGATTCGTTACATTGATGATGTTCTAATTCTTTGGAAAGGCACTGAAGAAACACTGTCACATTTTAATGAATGAATTAATCAGTTAGATAATAACTTGCGGTTTCAGGTTACATTTGATCATCATCAACTTCCTTATCTGGATTTATTAATCAAAAAAGACAATAACCGTTTTACTACTTCTTTGTATAGAAAACCGACTGACAGGAATCACCTTCTGCACTACAATAGTTTCCATAACCCTTCACTGAAAAGGAATCTTCCAGTGGGACAATTCCTTGGGGCTAGAAGGATCTGCACTACTTTAGATGATTTCGTGTTACAAGCTGAAGAAATGAGACAGATTTATTGCTAGACAATATCCAGAACAATATATAGATAAGGCATATCATAGAGCTAGGCAATCCAGTCGGGAGGCCCTATTGAAGTCACAATCAAAGAAAGAAAAGATCGGGATGGTTTGCCCTCTTTTATATTCCTCTCATTCACGTAAAATTACTACAATATTGAAAAATGAATGGCGATTGATACAGGCACTTCCATCTTTCCAGAATATACAATTGACTGTTGCACAGAAACGTGATGTCAATCTGCATAATCTGTTAGCTCCCTCTGCACTCACAGAGAGTAAGCCTTTATCTAAATATAAAGGACAATTTCAGTGTGGAAGGTGTTCTGTCTGCTTGAACGCATTACCAGTTAGAAATGTGTTTTTACATCCCGAGACAAAACAAAAATTTTACATTGAAGATTTTTCCAATTGTGAGACTTCAGATGTTATTTACGTGATAGTATGTCCATGTAATAAGTTGTATGTGGGCAAAACTATACTTAGTATTCACGCACGCATTGTGGAGCATAAAAGTTACATAAAGAGAAATTTGACTGAAAAACCCTTGGTATCTCATTGGGTGGCTGAAAATCACAAAATTATGGATTAAAAATGTTTTGTTATTAAGAAAGTTAAGATTAATTGGCGCGGTGGTGATATTGATAAAATAATTATGAGGATAGAGCAAATATATATATTTTTACTCATTTCCCTCACTCCTAATGGTCTCAACAATGAGAGTGATCTCTTGGTTTTCCTTTAGCTTTTCCCTCATTTTTTATTTACTTTTATATTATTTTTTTATTTTTTAATTCTTTATTCTTTTATCCATTTTTTGTTTTTTTTATTGTTTTTCCTTGCTTCCTCCCTCCCTTCCCCCTTCCCTCCTTCTTCCCCTTCCTTCCCTCCCTTTTTATGGATATTTTGAGTTACTGTTTTTATTATTATTTATTTTCATATTTGACAGTTACTCATATCCCTTTGTGTTTTTTGGATCACACAATGTTCCGATTACTTCCAGCTTTTTCTCTGTTTTAATTGGCATACAGTCATTTTTATGGAAATATGGTTTTATGTTTTTATTTTTGAACCCACCTTTTTTAGAATGCTCGTTTATATCCTTCATGTGTTTTTAATGGAATGCGTGTTTATGTTGTTTATGTTTTTATTTAAATATTATTTACACGCATTTGGCCATCGTTTATTTACATGCAAATCTGGATTGTTATCAGCAGCACTTTTGCTGCAGTGGTTTATTATTTGGGTATGCGGTTGTAAATATTCATATAATTTCACTTTAGGAGAGCCATGTCTTAGCTGGTGTCACCGCACATACACATACTATTGTGTTTTTAGATTATTACAGCCTTGTGCTTCAACAGATCGTTTGTAATAGTATTAGTTTAAGCAGATCTTTGCCAGTGCCGCTGAAGTAATTGGCAAATAATACCTATGCTATTTTATTTGTTTATTATATATGGTTAGAATGCAGTGGCTGCTTCCCACGTTTTTCTTCCCCTCTTTCCCTTCGTTAAAAGCGCATGTGCAGGCGTCCTCAGTTTCCTAGCGCTTGATGCACAGCAGATCGCGTTCCTCTTTATATGGTGACATGTAAGTTACAAAGTTTCAATTTGTTTCATTTCTTTCATTTACTTTCAAATTCCAGTTTGGGCATGTCATTTTACATCTTATAGTATAACCTTTTGTTTATTTAGGTAAAGCATTCAATGTGACGGTTTCCCGCGCTTTATCTCTTCCCTTCATAAGCGCTAATGCAGGCTGTGTACGAGTCTATTAGATAATAGTTTATATGCAGCGATCGTGCGTCCCTCCCAAGCTGGCAAATTACAAATTTTGTATTCCTCATCAGTAATCACACTTATGAAATATTACATTTGGTATGTGGGTACTTATCAGTACGTTCCTCCTTTTTACAGTCTCTAAAGCACAAATACTGTTTGTTTTACAAATTTCACAGCCTCATACATCTATTCAGTTCTTTTTCATGTCATTTATATTTATAGATTATTTAATGTTTCTTTTAGTTAGGCAATTTTTGTTTTTTCACTCCTGCTCTGGTGTGTGATTATTGCATTTCTTAAATATGATGTAGCCCTCCTCGTTTCTCTTGAATTATATGCTGTTCATATTTTGCACATTCATTTTGTTCTTTTTAGATGTTATTTACCCTTTGAGATCTATTGCTGTGCATAAGTACGTTTAAAGGTACACAAGCAATAGGATTCTTAATAAGGTACAGTTTTATTTGTATTACTACTATTGGTGCCACAACCCCCTTTTTAACATTGTTTTTTATTTATTTTTGTATGTTTTTAACATCTGTTTCTAATAGTTGTGTATGTTGGTTTTATTCGCATGATTGACACACACTATAAATGTTTGTCACACAATGTTTTTATTGTATCTATGGTTTTAATTAACAATATTTGATTCTTTGTGTGATCATTAATTATTGTTCTTATTGTTTTTAAATATTTTTTTTTTTTTTTATATTATTTCTATTATGATATGGTTTTATTGATTTTTTTATGTATTTGTGATTTTAGTGTGCCAGTTTAAAACCCCTGACAAAGGCAACGAAACACGGCCTGTGTTGGGTAGTCCCTGGTATACGGATAATAAAGGTCTATCTTTCCCAGTACTACGTCTGGACTTGGTCTTTGCATCTACGTGGTATTTTGCTTCCTGTAGTGTTGCTCTGTCCTTAAGTACAGAGCAGAAAGATTCCAAACTACCCTAATCAACTGATAACCAGATTAGTATGATTAAAATACAACCTCTGAAATTCCTGTATGCAAATGCTAGAAGTCTAAAAAATAAGATGGGAGAGTTAGAATATATAGCACTAAATGGAAGGTTAGATATAATTGGCATCGCGGAGCCTGGTGGAAGGAGGAAACCAATGGGACATTGTGATACCTGCGTACAAACTATATCGCAATGATCTGGTAGATCAAATTGGTGGAGGGGTTCTTGGGCTCTGTTAGAGAGGGCATTGAGTCAGAAAGGATTATGGTTTACATGAAACAAAATACACTGTATAATTTCTATGGATAGAAATCACATGTAAAAAGGGGAAGGCGATGGCAGTGGGCGTGTACTACTGACTGCCTAGCCAGAATGAACAGATGGATGATGAAATTTATAAGGCAGGCAAAGCGAGAATTTAAAAAAAAACTTGCTGTGGAAGCAAAAGCACATAATAAAAACTTTTTCAAGTGTATTTGTAGCAAAAAAAAAAAAACTGTGAAAGAGACTGTTGGACCATTGAATGATAGAGGGGTAAAAGGGACACTAAGGGAGAGCAAGACCATAGCAGAGACTGAATTAATATTTTACTGAAGATGATGTAGGGAAGTTACCTATGCCTAAAATGATATTTATAGGTGATATATCAGAAGAATTGAAGGAAATATGTATAAACTGGGAAGATGTATGATAAACTGAAGAGCAGTAAATCACCTGGACCGGATTGTTATACATCTGAGGGTGTTAAAAGAACTAAAAGATGGGATTGCAGACTATTAGTAATCTGTGAATTATCATTAAAATCATCTGTGGTACCTGAAGATTGGAGAATGGCCAAAGTAATGCCAATTTTTAAAAAGGGTTCCAGGGATGATCTTGGAAACTTCCAACTAGTGAGCATGACATTGGTAATGGGCAAAATGATAGAAACCATTATAAAAAACAAAATTACTGAACATGTAGTCATAGTTTAATGGCAGAAAGCCAACTTTGATTTAGTCAAGGAAAGTCTTGTCTGAGTAATCTGTTATATTTTTTTGAATGTGTGAATAAACAGGTAGACAAAGGTGAGTCGGTTGATAAAGTAGATCCAGATTTTCAGGAAGCCTTTGACAAGGTCCCTCATGCATGACTTTTTGCCAAATTAAAAAGTCATGGGATAGAAGGCAGTGTACTGTTGTGCATAAGGAACTGTTTAAAAGATAGAAATCCAGAGGGTAGGGCTATATTGCCAATTTTCTCAGTGGAAAAAGGTGAATAGTGGAGTGCTGCAGGAGATCTCTGCTGAACCCGCTGCTTTTTAACATATTCATACAGTTGTGGTCAACATTATTGTCATCCTTGCAATTCAACACCTTAATGTCCAATATCTCCTAAAAAATGACTTTGGACTATATATGCACACACATTTGACACACAAAAGAATTAAATAAAACAAGACCAATTAAAAAATAAAATAATATAAAAACTGGGACAGTGCCAGGACATGATTATTGGCACCCTTATAAACAATTCAGATCAGAAGAACCACACTCCCATTGCAGTAAAATTAGATGCCCCTTTGATCATTGTCAGTCCTCACATGATTACAATGAACCAATGGATGATGGCTCTAATGTTTAAAATGGCCACATTCATGCCCTGTTCCATTTTCACAATGGTGAAGACAAGAGAGCTGTCTGAGATTGTCAGAAAAGTCGTCATCACCAAACATCAAATTTCGAAGGGTTGCAAGGCCATCTCCAACGACCTTGGGATTCCTGTGTCTATAGTTTGCATTGTTGTTAAGAAGTTTTCTGCTCATGGAATGGTCAAGAACCTCCTAGGACGTGGTGGGAAGAGGAAAATGAATCCAAGAAATCTTCAAAGGTTAGTGTGGGCTGTTGGAAAAACCCCATGTACAACATCTAAAGTGCTTCAAGCTGACCTGGAGCAATGTGGAGTGGTGGTTTCAACCTGTACCATAGGCGTGCATTAAACAAAGAAGTACTTCATGGGCAAAGGCCAAGGAGGACCCCACTGCGCAAAAACAAACAGAAAACGGCATGCCTGATCTTTGCCCAAACCCACCTTGAGAAACCACAATCCTTCTGGGAAAATGTTCTGCGGACAGATGAAACCAAATGAGCTCTTTGACAATGCAGAGCAGCAATATGTTTGCAGGTGAAGAAATGAAGCTTATAAGGAGAAAAAAACCCCACCCTTCCTAAAGTTAAATATGATGGGAGTTCCATAATGTTTTGGTCTGTTTTGCTGCCTCAGGAACTAGAAGCCTGGAACGTCTTAAAAGAATCATGAGGTCAAAGAACTACCAAGGTATTTTGGAGCAAAATGTGCTACCTAATATCAGAAAACTAGGTCTGGGTCGAAGGTCATGGGTTCTCCAGCAGGACAATGATCCAAAACATACATCCAAAAGTACAAAGAATGGTTAAAAGGGAACAAATGGACTGTTTTAAACTGGCCAGCAATAAGTCCTGATCTCAGTGCAATCGAGAACTATTGGAAAGAGATGAAATCTGCCATTTGTAAAAGGAATCCTGGAAACATTCATGAGTTGGAACAAATCACAGTTGAAGCATGGGAGAAACTACCAGCAGACAGATGTAAGAAACATATAGATGGCTACAAGAAACGTTTGGAGGCTGTCATCACTGTCAAGGCTTGTGCAACCAAATATTAGTGAAGGGTACCATTAATCCTGTCCATGTCATATTTTGTTTTTTCCTCACAAATTACTATGACTAAGTTGCACAGACATCCTTTTTTTTTTTTTTTTGTCGTTGTATACCTTTGAATATACTTCCTTCTGTGGCATATCATCTTCATCTCTATTGGAGAGCTTTGATGCATCAAAGAAGCATCACATCAATGTACTTCTTGCTTTCTCGAATGATTCTCAGCCTCACCACCTCTTCTTTGAGTTCACTTGTTTCATGAGCGTTTCAGCTTGCAAGCATCTTGCACATGGAACCAGTCCCTTACCTGGCATCGGGCTGTCTGTCAGAACAGAGGTAGAATCTGTAACAGGGAAAGCAGTTTTGGCAAAATGATTTTTCCCAGCCGTCTTTCAGTTGGTGGAGGTTTGCTATCTGTTGAAGTAAATGAGAGAGACCTACCAAAGTCCCTAACTTTTCCTCAGCTGTCCTTTAAGAGAAAAGCAGTTAACCTCTTTTAAGTGTGTTTTAAAAGCGCCGTTCTCTGTTTCTGTGTGTAGCCCTGCTTCCTTGCTAAACGGTTTATTACTTTACACTAGTAAATTATGAGATTGTGCCTGAGGTATATAAATTAATGTGTTCCCTTTGTAATATTACCTGATATAAGTTCCTTCAAGAGTAGCAAATGTTTAACTTTTAGTAGATATCCAAATGTGGAACTATTTGCTTCGTAGATTTTCCCTACCAACCAATAAAAAGCTGTTATCTTTTGTCAACTGCTAATTGGGGAGTTTCTCTGTATAACAAGAATGCTCACATGGGTGGGTGGGAAGGGAGGTATCTTACACCTAAAGAGATCAGTGACTTCAAAGAGTTTGTGTACCTCTTTGAGCTTGAAGGTTTAAGGAGAAAAAAAAGAACTCTAGCAGTAGAAAACCAGCTTTGCCCAAGAACACAAACAATTCCCCTTTTGCAATACAGCTACAATTTACTAGGCAATGCAATAGAAAAAAATTAGCTACTTGAGAAGAGGGGTTATGTGAGTATAGCGAGATTGACACAAGATTAGCCGAGCAGCTGAATTTTGAACCAGTTTAAGAGGAGAGAGATAATTCAGAGGTAGACTAGGAAGGAGGAGGTTGCAATAGTCTAGTAGTTTAGAAATAAAAGAGGACGAGGGTGATGGATCAGCCATTAGAAGAAATTTCTTGAGGAAAGGTGTAACCATAGCATGCTTGGAGGCTGCAGGAACAGTTGCAGTAGAAAACAATAAGCTGAGGCGATGGAGTTTAGCAGACAAGTTGGAATAGGATCAGAAGAGCATGACTGACAGAGATATTGTGGGGGACTCAAATGAGTCCGCAGATGTCAGTTCACATCATGTTAATATTACTGGGCCACATGGCGTCAACAGTACATTTAACACGCTTGGCATTTTTCCATGAGGCAAGCTCAAAGGACACTGCGTATCTAGTGGTTGCAAGCCACAGGGAATCTCAGAGTCCTTCTGTTCCTCACCAATCCACTCATTCAGTCAGTGAATTGGTGGAATTTTCCAAACAATCTGCCCATAAGAACATAAGATTTTATTTATTTATTTATTTAGTATACATTTGTATACCGCTACTTCCAGCGATCAGCAGCGGTTTGATTAACGATTGGAAATTGTCAAATCATGACAAGAAATTTTTGAGTTATAAACACATTGATTAGACAGGAAAGCACAGCACACAGAGAACTATTTTACAGGGAACATGGGCTATGGAGGGTTAAGTGGCTTGCCCAAGACCACAAGGAGCACCTGTGGGACTAGAAACCCCAGTCCTTCCGGCCCAAGGTTGCTGTCCTCCAGTGGGATTTGAACCCCCGACCTTCCGGCCCGAAGTACCTTGCCCCAACCACTAGGCCACTCCTCCCACCTAGATATGCCATACTGGGTCAGACCAAGGTCCATCAAGCCCAGTATCCTGTTTCCAACAGTGGCCAATCTAGGTCATACGTACCTAGCAGTTTCCCCAAAAGACAAGGTTCCACAGTGCTTGTACTGGTTCAAGTATTGATATCCTGGGTCCCTTCTTAATAATGGTATATAGACCTTTCCTCCAGGAACTTGTCCAAACCTTTTTTAAACCCAGCTACACTAACAGCCTTTACTACATCCTCCGGTAACAAATTCCAGAGTTTGATTACACGTTGAGTGAAAAAAATATTTTCTTTTATTAGTCTTAAATAGTTTACCCTGTAGCTTCATTGCATGTCCCCTAGTCTTTCTATATTCTGATAACGTAAACAATCGATCTACGTTTACCCGTTCCACTCCATTCATTAATTTATAGACTTCTATCATATCTCCCCTCAGCCATCTCTTTTCCAGGTTAAAGAGCCCTAACCTTTTTAGCCTTCCTTCGTAGGAGTATCCTTCCATCCCCTTTACCATTTTGGTGGCTCTTCTCTGAACCTTTTCTAATAACGCTATATCCTTTTTAAGATACGGCAACCAGAATTGCACACAATATTCAAGGTGCGGTCTCACCATGGAACGATATAGAGGCATTATAATATCTTTTGTTTTATTTTCCATTCCTTTCCTTATGATACCTAGCATTCTATTTGCTCTCTTGGCCGCCGCTGCACATTGGGCCGAGGGTTTTAACATGTTAACCACAATGACGCCTAAATCCTTTTCCTGGGTGGTGGTTCCTAATGTGGAACCTTGCATCGTGTAACCATAGTTTGGGTTGTTCTTCCCTAGGTGCATAACTTTGCACTTATGCACGTTAAATTTCATCTGCCATTTTGATGCCCAGTCTTCCAATCTATCAAGATCCTCTTGCAATTTTCCACAATCCTCTTGGGTTTTAACAACGTTAAATAGTTTTGTGTCATCTGCAAATTTGATAACCTCACTCATTATTCCACTTTCCAGGTCCAAAGGCCTTTATAAATTACTCTGCCACAAAAATTGTTGATAACAGATGCATCCAAGTTCGGTTGGAGAGCTAATCTTGATGGGTTCCACACTAAAGGAACTTGGTCCCTCCAAGAAAGTTTCCTTCAGATCAACTTCTTGGAAATAAAAGCTATAGCAAACACTGTAAGGGCTTTCAAAGTTCGGTTGTCCAATCAAATTATACTAATTCATGCCAACAATCAATTGGCTATGTTTACATCACAAGCAGGAAGCGAATTGGGTTGTACCTCCTGTGTTGGGAAACAGGTTGTGGAATTTCGCAGTCTCTCATAGGATGGCGTTGAGAGCCACTTATCTGCCTGGTGGGTAAAACTGTCTGGCAGACAAGCTGAGTGGAGTTCTCCAACCTCACAAATGGATCTTGAACAAGGATATAGCGAAACACATCTTTCATAAGTGGGGCACACCCTCAATAGACATTTCAGCAACTCCTCAGAATGCCCAGTTAGATCAGCTGTGCTCCAGAGTTGGGGTCACTTAGCCAACTAGCCACAGATGCTTTTCTCTTTGATTGAGGAGAAAGTCTTCTGTACACATGTCCTTAAATACATCTGTTTGCCAAGACCCTCCTGAAAATCAAAACACAGAGGTCTGCGATGATTCTCATCACTCCTTATTGGCCCAAATTGGTTTGGACAAGCACTAGATCTGATATTGCAGGATGGAGTGATGTTGTACCCCAACATCAAGCCCCTGGCCCTCACAGTTTGGATGTTGAGAGGCTAACATTGTCTGCACTTAATATGCAAGCCGGTGTCACCAATGTCCTTTTGGCCTCCAGGAGGGCCTCAACAAGAAAGTCCTATTCATGTAAAAGGAAGAGGTTTGCTGTTTTTATGTGAAGAACATGTCCTAGATCTTTTTGCCTGTCTCACACAAACACTGCTTGCATATCTTCTACATCACTTAGAATCTGGAGTCAAGCCCAACTTCATAAGGGTTCACCTCAGTGCTGCTGTTGTTGTTAAGTGCCGTCGAGTCGGAGTCGACTTATGCTGACCCTCTGGATAGCTATCCTAAATTGTGTTCGGTCTTCAGTCAGGCGGCTCATTGTTGACAGACTGGTACCCGTAGCTGCTGTTATTGTATCGATCCATCTCATTGCTGGCCTTCCTCTTTTGCGTTGACCTTCTATCTTGCCAAGCATGATGTCTTTCTCTAATGATCTCTCTCTTCGCATGATGTGTCCAAAGTATGAAAGTCGAAGTCTTGTCATCTGAGCTTCTAAAGAAAGCTTAGGTTTGATCTCTTCTAGTACTGACTGGTTTGTTCTTCGGGCAGTCCATGGTATACACAGTATTCGCCCCCAGCACCATAATTCAAAGGCATCAATTTTCTTCCTGTCTGTCTTTTTCACTGTCCAGCTTTCACATCCATATGATGTTATTGAAAATACCATGGCTTGAACAAGTCGAATCTTTGTATGGAGAGATACATCTCTGCTCTTGAGAATCTTATCTAGGTCTTCCATAGCCATTCTGCCAAGAGTAATGCGTGGTTTGATTTCTTGACTGCTTGTTGCTTCTTTGTTGATAGTTGATCCAAGTAGGTTAAAGTTGTTCACAATTTCAATTTCTTCTCCTTCAGCGATGAACCTGTTGATTATGCCAGTTGTCATGATCTTTGTCTTCTTTACATTAAGGTGCAGGCCCATTTTGAGACTATGTTCTTTGATTGTGAGAAGCAAATGTTTCAGATCATCTTCACTTTTAGCCAGTAATGTAGTATCATCAGCATAGCGAAGGTTGTTGATGAGTCTTCCACCAATCTTCACACCTCTGTTGTCTTCATACAATCCTGCTTCTCTGATGATTTGTTCTGCATGTAAATTAAACAGGTAGGGGGAAAGTATGCAGCCTTGTCTTACACCTTTGCTTATTTTAAACCATTCTGTTTCTCCTTGTTCCGTTCAAACTGTTGCTTCTTGATCAATGTACAGATTGGCAAGAGAACGATCAGGTGTTCTGGTATACCCATGCTTCTTAATGTGGCCCAGAGTTTCTCATGGTTTACACAGTCAAAAGCCTTGCTATAGTCGATAAAGCACAAATAGATATCCTTTTGGTATTCTTTAGTCTTTTCAAGGATCCATCTCACATCCGCAATGATGTCTCTCGTTCCTCGCCCTTTCCTGAACCCTGCTTGCACTTCAGGTAGTTCTTGTTCCAGGTATGGTTGTAGTCTCTTTTGAATAATCTTCAGTAGAATCTTGCTGGCATGTGGGATCAGAGCGATTGTTCGATAATTTCCACAGTCAGTTGGATCACCTTTCTTTAGTATTGGTATAAACACAGATCTTTTCCAGTCAGTTGGCCATGATGTTGTCTTCCATATTTCTTGGCAGAGCCTTGTAAGTATGGTAACAGCTGCATCAGATTGCTGCAATACTTCTATAGGAATGCTATCGATGCCTGGTGCTTTGTTCTTTGATAAGGCTTTCAATGCTGCTTCAACTTCTTGTTTCATCACCAATGGTTTCCGATCATAAGGTACAGGTTGAAACGGCTGTTGGTCCACTTGATCTTTATCATATAAAAACTCTGTATATTCCTTCCACCTTTTCTTGATCTTCTCAGCATCATTCAACATAGAACCTTGAGCATCTTGTAACATTCCAATTCGAGGCTGGAACTTTTTCTTTAACTCTCGTAGCTTTAGGAAAGCCGATCTTGTTCTTCCTCTAATAGTTTCTGCTTCTATTTCCTTGCGTCATTGTAGTACTTTTCCTTGTCCTGTCTTTCTGCATGTTGGTAATCTCTGTTGAGTTCTGTTATTGTCTTTCTTTCTCCTCTGGCTTTAGCTTCTCTGCGTTTCTGGGCAATTTTCAGAGTTTCTTCCGTCATCCATTTTGGCCGTTTTTGCTTTTTCACCTTTTGTAGAGACTTCTCGCTTTCTTCCAACACAGCCTTCTTGATGTCATTCCATAACTCTTCTGGAGCTCTGTCATTTGTATCTAAAGCAGCAAATCGAGTGCAATTGGAGCTAATTACCAAGAAGTAGAAGGTAAATCTATCTCTGTACAGCCCTTAGTTGTTTGTTTAATGCTGGGCTTAGAACTGTTAATATCTCTTTATAAGCCATCCACAGTGTCTTGACCTCAATATGGTTCTTACGCAGCTGATGAAAGTTCTTTTTGAGCCATTCAATGCAAGTCCTCTGAAATTCTTGACCTGGAAGGTATTATTTCTGGTAGTGGTAACTTCAGTGCACAAAGTGAGCGAGCATCAAGCCCTAGTAGTTCATCTGCCTTATACAAAATTTCATCACAATAGCATCATCCTTAGTACTCATCCTCAAATTTCTTCTGAAAGCGGTTGCAGAATGTTATCTTAACCAGTCAGTTCTCCTTCCAGCATTTTTCCCCAAACCCCATTCTCACAGAAGTGAAGCTGCGCTACACGTACAGTATTGAACTGCAATTAAGCCTTGGCTTTCTACATGGAGTGGACAAAAGCCCTTAGCAAGTTCATCCAGTTTTTATTTTTTGTTTTTGACCCCTATCAAGGTGGAGGTTGCAATCTCCAAATGCACCTTGTAAATTTGGCTCGTAGATTACATCTCTTTCATTTATGCCCAGGCAAGCCTCAGCCTTGAGGGTCATGTCACGGCTCATAATGTCAGAGCCATGGCTGTAGCAGTGGCCCACTTGCAATCAGTCTCCTTCAAGAGATTTATAAAGCTACAATGTGGACTTCTGTCCACATGTTCACATCCCACTACTGTCTGGAAGGGGATTTCAGAAGCAATAGCAGTTTTGGCCAATTAGTATTTAAGAATCTGGGGAGTATAATCCAACTCCTCCCTCGGCCCAATTGTTTCAGTTCAAGCTTCCTTTAAAAAAAAAAGTAGAAAACTTTGAGAGGCCTGTTGCCATTAAAAATAATTTGAATGTTGCTCCTCTGGGCTCTGTCTATCCCCCATTTTTTGTTCAAGGTAGTCTGTAGCTAGGAGGGTCCCCCTGCTTGTCCTTGGAGAAAATGTAGTTACTCACCTGTAGTAGTTATGCTCTGTGAATGGCAGGAAAAGTCCTCTCAACCCACCCAGCTCCCATAGAAGTTGAATTCTCCTCAGCTCTTATATTGGACTGAGTTCAGCTGGTGCCGCTGCGGCAGGCAAGAAGGCACACGCATGTGCATTATTGCTTCCAAAAGCTTCTAAAAGGAGCTGGGAATACTCTTGCATGGGGCTCCCTCAGTTGACATCAGCCATATGTGTGAAGAATTTTTCTGTCCACAGAGACCACCTGCTACAGGTGAATAGCTACATGGAGGAGTAGCTTTAATAGTTAAGAATACTGGCTTGAGAACCCAGAGACGAGGGTTCAATTCCCACTAGCACTCCTTGTGGCCTTGGGCAAGTCACTTAACCCTTCATTGCCTCAGAAAAATCCAAGTTATCAATGTCCCTGTTTAGTGTACATTACCAAGTTTAAGTTTCAATGTAAACCGCTTTGATTGAAATGATAAGGCGGTATATAAAACCTGTTAAATAAAATAAAATACTATTTTATTGTCAAATGGATTTATTTGCCAGCAGAGAAAATGTTTTCGCCTGTCCTCTATGCTTATTCACCAGTTCCTTTAATAGACAAGACCCTGCACATACTTCAAAACGTTCAGTATGGTGATTCTTATAGCACCATGCTGGCCTCATTAAAAGTGGTTTCCTTTTCTTAAAGCCTCTCAATTTTTCCTTCATGCAGGCTTCTAATCTTTCCTGCCTCAATGCAGGAAAATGAGCACTCTTTTTCATTCCAGTCTCTTGCTCTATTGGCAGTCCCTAGTTGTTGTTTTTTCAACCTGCCACCCTAAATTCAGGACATCTCATTTGAAGACATTGCCAATCTGATGCTTTACTAATGAGCAATACCTCTTTGTGTCTTCCAAATATCAACTCTGATGCCTCTTCCATCTTTATCTACTTGGTCTACAGATAACCTCTAATAGAGTACATTTTAGTGTGCTCTCAGCCTGTCATTTCTTGATAGAACTCCAGCTTCCCAGTGTCTCATTGTTTTAAGATTCATGAAAGGCTGCTTCATGTCAAATCTCCATTTCAGAAGCCTCTTGTTCTATGATACCAGAATGCCGCTCTTACATCTTTGATGACAGCCATTTGTGCTGGGGGAATGTTCAGCTCTCATGCATCTAACCTTGGAAGGCCTTCTTTCTAGTACCTGTCACTTCATCTAGACAAATCTGTTAACTTCAAGCCTTAGTCATACACATATACACAGTTTTATCTAGCAAGGTAGTCCTATATATTCATCCTAAATTCTTGTCAAAAGTGGACATAACTTTTCATCTGAAATGAAAAGATAGTGTGTTTAATATGTTATTCTAAACCACAGAAATATCATTGCAAGAAGACCCTCCACATGCTGGACTGCAAATGGGTTATTATCTGCTACCTTAAAAGAACAGGACCTTTCAGAAAAGTACACAGCTGTTCATCTCCTTTTATCTTAACAAATTTGGAATTCCAGTGCTGAAGTGTAACCCATCTAATTGGCTAAATCCTATGTTGTGAGCAAACTGATAGCCCTCAATCCTCCTCAAAGACAATCCACAACTGCCTCATTGGCTCTTCTAAAGCTTGTATATGCAAAGCAGCCACTTCTGCCCTTTCTCTTCACACTACTGCCTATACCAGTCTTCAATCACAGGCTGTGCTTTCAGTCAAGTAGTGCTGAGCATTCTGTCTTTATTATCTGTTTAACTCTCTAGTGGTTTAACTGGGCTGATCTTCAACAATAAGAAGTGAACTATAAACCGGAGCAACTCGGAGCTCAAGAGTCACTTGAGTGCCTGATTCAGTCCTGCTTGTCAATGGAAAAAGCAGTGTTTTTCTGTATTAGGAGTTTTTGTTACATAACGGAGTTAATCAGGCACACAGTTTTTCCTACCTTGCTGAGATTCATACTACTTCTTGAACTATTACATTTCATTCACTTCAGTGGCATGGTGGACTAGAGAAGACACATTTTCTCTAGCTCCAGAGCCTTCTCCCCTCCCCAGACTGCCAGAGTAAAGCATATCTTTTTATATTTATAGCATTTTTACAAATTAAATCAAGAAAGTTCAAACAAACCATTCTTGCAGAAAAAGGGCTGACACAATAGCAAAATCTATTTTACAAGACTCCAAAAAGCAATACAAACAGAAGCAGTAACCAAAGTATCTGTCCACCCTAGCCCACAAACATGAGAGGAGAGTTATCATAATTATAAATTCAACCAAATATGCAAGGAAATAAGGGCAGTAACAATCCAGATACCTAAAATTAAGAGAGTACAGGTGAAGAACCAATGGAAGACTCTAAATGTCGTGCATTAATGAAAGCCGTCAGTTGGGAGGGCTCATAAAAAATATAAGAAACTGAGTGATATTTCACTAAACATTTACAAGGATGTTTTAAGAAAAAGAGCAACCCCCCCAACTGTAAAACATCAGGGCATAGCAGGAGAATTTCCCTGTGTTGTCTCTGGGTTGCCCTAGCTAAATCCAGGTAAATACGTACCATTAAACCCCGAAACAAAAGGTTCCGCTTACGATAGAAAAGCTTTAACAGCCACTCTTTATCAGAAAGTAAAGCAAACGTAACTAACAACGTAAAGGAAACCTGAGAGTCATAACCTGATTATTCCAGTAAATCTGTTTCATTTAAAATATTTCCTTGATCCTGCCCCCCCCCCCCCCCAATATTAACCAATCCTGGTGTTAATTTCACCTTAGGTAAATAATAAATATTAACCAAAGGCGTTATCAATTCAGGGGAGACTCCCAATACATCAACTAAATATTGCTTAAACATATCTCTAGTAGACACTGTAACATGCCTTGGAAAATTAATCTTAAATTATGAGCTCTAGACAAATTGTCCAAATGTTCCAACTTAACTTGCACCGAAGAAAAGTTCTTTTTGAATGCTTCGGAATAATCTTCAAGAGCAGCTACTTTTCTCCGGGTCTCTTCCACTTCAGATTGTGTTCCCACCACCTTCCGTTCCAGCTCCTCCACTGCCGCCTTCGAGCCATTTACCTTGTGAGCCAACGATGAAACCTGGGGCACCAAAACTTCTCCCAAGGAGACAATTGTCTGCCAGATAGCCTCCAACGTAAAATTAGCAGGATGCTGCAGAGAGAACACTATCCCCCGTTCTGTGATAGACAACACAGCTTCCATTTTCGGTGTTGTCGTTCCTCCTTGCCCCACAGGGATCTCTTCCCCTGTGTAATCTACACCAGACAGCGTACACGGTGTTACAGAGCAGTGCTGCCAATCGACTGCACTTGCTAGCTCCAGCAGCCCCTTTGCTCCAGGCCCTCTCGAGTAAAGGACTTCCCCCTTCATTGAGGGAGAGCCGAGCTCTAGGAATCCCTCCGGCAGGAGCTGCCCATGAAGCACTTTCGGCGCTGGACTCGCCGGGGAAAGAGATGTAGCCAAAGCAGCCGCCGAGTCACCCGACTCCGGAAAAGCTGCAGCTCAGCGTTCCTCCCCAGCAACACCCAGCACAACAAACGTGTCAAGAGGACCAGAAGAAATCGGCGTTAATGTGCAGGTGGGTTGAGAGGGCAACGATGCACCTCTCCCTTTGCGCTTCTTGCCCATTCGAAAAATGCAATCACATGGAACAGCCGACTGCCGCCATCTTAGTTTAGACACTCCCCCAGAGTAAAGCATAAGAACATAAGATATGCCATACTGGGTCAGACTAAGGTCCATCAAGCCCAGTATCCTGTTTCCAACAGTGGCCAATCTAGGTCATACGTACCTAGCAGTTTCCCCAAAAGACACAGGTTCTGCAATGCTTGTACTAGGTCAAGCATTGATATCCTGGGTCCCTTCTTAATAATGGTTTATGGACCTTTCCTCCAGGAACTTGTCCAAACCTTTTTTAAACCCAGCTACATTAACAGCCTTTACTACATCCTCCGGTAACAAATTCCAGAGTTTGATTACACGTTGAATGAAAAAATATTTTCTTTTATTAGTCTTAAATAGTTTACCCTATAGCTTCATTGCATGTCCCCTAGTCTTCCTATATTCTGATAACGTAAACAATCGATCTACGTTTACCCGTTCCACTCCGTTCATTAATTTATAGACTTCTATCATATCTCCCCTCAGCCGTCTCTTTTCCAGGTTAAAGAGCCCTAACCTTTTTAGCCTTTCTTCATAGGAGTATCCTTCCATCCCCTTTACCATTTTGGTGGCTCTTCTCTGAACCTTTTCTAATAACGCTATATCCTTTTTAAGATACGGCGACCAGAATTCCACACAATATTCAAGGTGCAGGCTCACCATGGAACGGTATAGAGGCATTATAATATCTTTTGTTTTATTTTCCATTCCTTTCCTTATGATACCTAGCATTCTATTTGCTCTCTTGGCTGCATACTGGGCCGAGGGTTTTAACATGTTAAGCATATCAATTGAATTCACTACCAGAGGGGAAGTAGCGGCGAGGAGAGCGTAAGGAGGGTTTTCAGCCATCAATGCGCTTGTTCATGGCAACAAAATCCACACGGAGAGAGAAAATGCGAGCGGCCAACATAAAAATTGCAGAAGGCCAACCTAATAGCCCGAAGGCAGACGCCACAGCAACAGTGGTTGAGGAGATCTCCAGAGTGGTGGTGCAAGCACTAGAAGAGTGTTTAGGTAGCCTGACTTCACAGATGTTTAATGCTGTACAGGCAGTGTCGGAATTTTCAAGCCAGGTTGAACAAACTGAGCAGTGAATTGGGTCTCTGGAAGATGAACAGGTGCAAATGCAGGCCAGGATGCGCTTCAGGCCAGGGCCTTCCTCCCCCTGGACAGGGCGGATTGCCTCAGGGCCTTGGCGACTGAAGTGCAGCACCGTCATGCTGTGTCGGCATGGTCCATGCTCCACCTGCTAGGCTACATGGTTTCCCACAGTCCATGTGGTGCCCAACATCCATCTTCACATGCGGGCAGCTCAGTGGTGCCTCTGCTCAGAGTGGTCTCAAGCCATGATCAGGCTCCGGGACAGGATCTCGGTGTCTCGTCAACTAGCAGAGTCCCTCAGTTAGTGACAGGACACACAACACCTGCAGAAGGGCATGCCTTTTCAACACCCAAACCCCCAGAGGGTCCTCCCTACAGTCAACTCCCTACTGTGCTGGGGTGCCCACTGCGAGGACTTGCGCACGCAGGGCAACTGGTCTCGGGAGGAGAGCCAGCAGGAGATCAACCTGCTGGAGCTTGGAGCCATTTTTCTGGCGATCAGAGCCTTCCGCCTGTGGCACCAGCCAGTGCTGGTCCAAGCAGACAACCAGTTAGCAATATTCTACCTGAACAAACAAGGGGGCACAGGGTCTTACAGCCTCTGCCAGGAGGCAGTAGCCCTCTGCTCGTGTGCAAACATTCAGGGAATGCTCCTCAGGGTGGTATACCTTCCGGGTCAGGACAGTGCCATGGCATACAGACTGAGAAGGGTCCTCCAGCCGCATGAGTGGCACCTAGACCCGAGAATGGCACAGCAGCTAATCTGACTATGGGGAACGCAAAGTTTGGACCTCTTTGCCAGCCCAGCCAGTGCTCAGCTGCCCCGCTTCTGCTTTCCCCAACTGCACCCATCCCGGATAGCGGTAGACACCTTCCTCATCTCGTGGTCGGAGGGCCTTCTGTATGCCTTCCCCCCATGCCACTAATTGCACGGACCCTCTTCACAGTCCAATGGGACAAGACTTCCATGATCCTGTAGCCCCAAGGTGGCCCAGAAACCATGGTTTCCCCTGTTGCTCCGCCTATCGACGGAGGTCCTCGTCCCTCTGGGGAGTTATCTAGGACTCCTGACCTTGGAGGAGGGCTCGCTTCTCCACCCCAACCTAGGGTCCCTGTCGCTAACAGCATAGCTGCTGAACAGGTCGCCCTACCACCCTTCAACCTCCCCAGGTAGATGGAAGAAGTCATCCTTGCCTCTCATAAGAACTCCACGAGAAGAGCTTATACCTTCAAGTGGCCAGATTCTCAGTATAGTGTGCGGAGCAATGGGACGACCCATTCTCCTGCCAAGTGCACACGGTGCTGCAGTACTTGCTCCACCTCTCACAGACCGGACTCTCCAACTCTGTCAGGGTACATCTATGCGCACTCTCCGCACACTATCACGGCATAGAGGGCAAGCCTCTCTCTGTGCAGCCTCTCATTACCCAATTCATGTGGGGCTTGCTGCTCTCTAAACCCTCCATCCAGCCACCTCCAGCGAAATGGAATCTCAATGTGGTTCTGTCGCAGCTTACCAAGCCCCCCTTTGAGCCTTTGGCTACCTGCCATCTGCTTTACCTATGTTGGAAGGTTGACTTCCTGGTGGCACTCACCTCTGCCCGCAGAATCAGCAAGCTTGAGTCCTTGGTGGCCAAACCACCCTACACTAGGTTCTACAAGAACAGGGTCATGCTTCGCACCCACCCAAAATTCCTTCTGAAGGTGGTATCCATCTTCCACCTCAACCAAGAGATGGTGCTCCCTACCTTGTTTCCATGGCCCCATGCCGACAAGGCAGCAGCCGTTCTCCATACTCTGGACTGCAAAATGGCCTTATCCTTCTACCTGCAGCATACTCAGGGCCACTGCAAAACCTTACAGCTTTTCATCTCATATGACCCCAGTCGTCTGGGGGAGACTGTCACCAAGTGGACCCTGTCCACCTGGGTGGCAGACTGCATCGCCTTTGCCCATGATCAGGCTGGACTGTCATTGGAGTGCCAGGTCATGGCACACAACATCAGGGTGATGGCAGCCTAAGTTGAGAGCCTACACTCTGTTCCTATGGCAGACATCTGCCAGGCCACCACCTGGTCCTCAGTTCACACCTTTGCAGCTCACCACTGTCTGGAGAAAGAGTCCCGATGGGACAGTGCCTTCGGCCATGCCATACTCTGTAATCTGTTCGGGGTTTAGGCAGCTCCTGCCCTCTGACCCTTCTTGTTCAGGCTACCAGAACCATGGTTCTCCCTGGACTCTGGGGTTCCCAGAGTCTGTCCTCAGATTCGCTTGTGGCTACTCACAGCTGAGCCGTGTTTTTCTTCTACAGTTTCCTGGTAGCCTGTAGCTAAGGAGTCCCATATATGAGGACTGACTTCCTCCTTGTTCCTGGAGAAAGCTTAGTTACTCATCTGTAACATGTGTTCTCCAGGGACAGCAGGAATCAGTCCTCAAAACCCTCCCTCCTCCCCTAGAGTTGCTGTACAAATTTTATCCATCTTCTTTTTGTTGGCTTTAGCTATGTCATCTGACTGAGTAAGATGGCATCCTTGGGCGGGAAGGGGAACATGTCTGCATGGTGGTATCTCCCAAAGGCTTTCTTTGAATGCTGAGGAGATGCTTCCATGAGGGCTCCATTAGTGTCTATGTCACCCATATGTGAGGACTGATTCCTGCTGTCCCTGGAGAACACCTCTTAAAGCTAAGTAATTACGCTTTCCAAGAAGATCTTCTATCCAAATACTAACCAGTCTCTGACCCTGCTTGGCTTCCTAGTTCAGATGAGATCAGGTGCACTCAAGGTGGTTTGGCTGTAGTGTTTAAAATTAACCCATGCTTAAAAGTATGCACATTCGTTGTAAGTATGTTCTGGAACAGAGCTTCACAGAGTGTGAGTGGAACTGTGATTTGCACACGTCCTTTATAAAATATGTGCATACAGTTACACCTTCACCTCAAGGAGGCGCATGGTTCATTCCTTTCGTGTAGTGTGATGAGGAAGCCTCTAGTGAGCATATGGAAGTAGAAGAAAGGAATGATTTTACCTTTAAGAAAAGTGACATCCCTGCAGTACACACGTTTCAGCGTTTGCCAAAAGAAAGCAAGCACAGAGAAACTGAAGCTAGGCTGCCATACCCAAGCTCTGCTGACGTAGTAGCAAGCTTGGAACCTAATTACAGACACCTGTCCAGCGAGGCAGAGACACGGCTCAGAGAGCAGGAATATAAACCCTGGCTAGAAAGAGAGTCAGGACGATAGGGAGGACGAGGAGAACAAGGAAGAGACAGAAGAATGACAACGACAGCACACGAGAGGGAACACAGGAGGAGACACAACTGGAGAAGTGGAGGTGAAGCAATCAGAGCTGAAGGGGAGAAGAGAAACCTTCAAACCCCAGTGCTGGATAGAAAGGTTCAGAAAGTTCAGAGGTGGGAGCCCAGGACTCAGTCCATGAGTCTACAAAGCCTAGCCTGGAACAGGGAACAGGGGCAGAGCTCCAGGGAGGAACCAACAAGGGAACCAGAGACTGCTTCCCCATAGCTGGAGAGAGATTGCTGAACAGAGCCAGAGAGGAGTCTCCACAACCTCAGGTACCTGTAATCCCTATCACATAGAGCTGTGCTCAAAGGAGACACAGAACCCCTTAGGGAGGAGTTACCCTAAGACGTATGATAGTAGCTTGAAGCAAAACACTGCAGTTCAGGAGTTGGAGGAAATGCAAGTGGACTGTAATGAGAATGATTTATTATCATCTGAAGTACCTATGGACTGTACGTTGTGTTTAGCTGATGACATTTAATCCTTTTGCTAGTGTATATTGGAGAGCTGAGGGAAGACAAAGGAAAAGAGAATATTTTTCTTTGTTGAAGGAAGCTGCTATGTTTTTCTTTATCTGTTAAGCAGTTGCACTTTTGAGTAAAGAGTGTGAAGCTCAGCCAGCATACTTGTGTAAATAACCAGCAGTCTTAGCTGGAGCAAAAATAGTTTATCCTACCTTCTATAAGGAGAACATAATGGCAACCCTAACCCTCTTAGCCTGAGGCGGAGGGCTAGGGCATGACAAGTGGCGTAGTTGGTGGATCATTTTGGTACATCAGGATTTACAAACACTCCAGGATATACGCCAAAGGTTTCTTCAAGC